>JAQLOL010037225.1:0-17154 GCA_029783665.1 Naso thynnoides
AATTGTGAAATTAATAAATCACAATCAAAATTTTAAGAGTTATATTGTCAAGCCTTACTTATTTTTTCTAGAAAGGAACAACTGGTGTGAGATCTATGAAGTCGCTGCCACTGTTGCGAGGGTGGGTAAAAATTACCCTGTGGCGGTTCGAGGGGGTTTTGGAATACTGGCGGTTCTAGTGTTAAAGAAAAATTTCAATTTACTAACTTGCCTGTCTCTTCAAATCCCGTTAGCATGTAGCCTGTTGTTAGCAGTCAGTCTCTGCTTCAGGTTACATTAGTTTATGTGTTGTTGTCAGTACTGCACCCAGGCATTGTACAGGCAGTGTTTCTCTAAAAATTTACTTTGCACGTGTTGTCGCAGGGCAGCACGGTGGCTCAGTGGTTAGCACTGTTGCCTCACAGTACCTAACAGCATCCTGGGTTTGAATCCAAGTCCTCTCACCTCACAGCAAGAGGGTCCTAGGTTCGACACCCGGCTGGGGTCGGACCTTTCTGTCTTCCGCCTAGTTCAAAGACATGCAGGTTAACTGGTGACTCTGAGTTGAGCGTAGGTGTGAATGTGAGCGTGAATGGTTGTTTGTCTCTGTATGTCAGCTCTGTAAGGAACTGGTGACCTGTACAGGATGAACCCAACCCAGTGTTGGCTGGGATTGGCTCCCGCCCCCCCCACCAACCCTTCAAAGGACAAGCAGTCACGGATAATGAATAAATGATGAACATGATGTGGCTTTAACAGTTCAATAAAAAGACAAAAAAAAACAAAGTGTCATGCTGCTTTCAGACATTAACTTCCAGTTTTAGTGAATCTGACTTTAAGTTTTACACATATTGATTTGTACACAAATTACTTGTACTCTTGTACTTTTTTAGTGAAATGAATAAGTTATGGAAATTCTTTAGTTCAGGGTTATATTTATTATCTAATGTGCTTGAAGTAAGCATATGCAATTGAAAATTGTACACTACCACAGGGTGAAGAAAATAATTCAGATAAAAAGTTTGCAGTCAGTTCAAAGGTTTTCTGTGTTTTACATCTTCAACAAGTTATTTCTTAGCTAACTGGTTTGCACTGTCTTTGCGCACTGCTCTTCCACTTTGACTTGCTGCTGCTGGATTGACTCAACATTTATTATTTGTCAGATATAAAGAGTTAATGTTGCACACTTTCTGAGAATGTAAATTGTTTTTTCGAGGGGTCGGAAATTCAAGTCAATACAATTCTATCAAAAGTCCAAGTGAAGTCGAAGTTGTAAGTTACCCGTCAGACCTGAACTCCAGTCACAACTCTGTACTGTTCGTCTCCACTCCGTGTTCTCATGCACTTATACATACATAAATATACACTACATGCATTCAGACCTTAGACAGCAAACAGGGCGGGTTAAGGGAGTGGCCAGGGCTGGCATGGGCCACCCCTGCAATCTGCCTGGCCACCCTAGGTGTCGCCTCATTTGATTTTTTATCTGCTGAGTAAGAGGCCGGCCCATTTAATATCTTTGATCATCGGAGGTGTAATTTGATCCTAAACCTAAGAGGCAATAAAAGCACATTATAAGTTTTGCTTAACTTTGTAAATATTTTAACTATTTGTTTGTTATTGTGTTGTCTTTTTTGTCAAGTATGCTGGGCTTCTGAAATTTTATTTCGTGGCACTTTACACTGATTGTATTTTCAAATACGCCATTTCTTCATATGTTTATAACTCATCTTTTTAAAGTACAAATGCTCAAAAGAATAACAAATGAAAACTTTATATTTCTACACTTGTATGGTGCCACTCTGTGTTGTGACTAGTATGTCTATTTATCTTTTAACTAGTCTAAACCTTAAACACTGTAATGTCGGTAAATGTGAGTCAGTAGTGGAGGCAAAAATGTTAAATGTATGTTATATCGATGCTTGTTTATGTGTGCTCACACTAGGGTGATTGACATATGGCCAAATCCTGCATGCCCCCTTACGGGTCAGTGCCCCTCTTGGGCCACCCCAGGTAAAAAGTCTGGACACGCCTCTGCACAGTGCTACTTTGCATTACATTGTACTTTTGGCTTTTCATTCACATCCATGACTTCAAAACATTCCAAGTCTACTTTTCTCTATGACTGAACTTCAAACACTTTGGATCCCCTCCTGGTCACCCACCAAAATACTTACAATTGTCACAAACATAGGAAAACCACCAGCTGGGAAAACTGTTATCGAGTTATTGGCACATGCGGAGGGCTGTCATTCCAATCATGAGTGGTGGTTAGGCAACTGCTGCGAGGCTTTCACGCTCTGCCAGTTCACTGCTCGGAGGCCGACCGCCGCTAACACAGGGGTAACAACTTCCTGCCAGGCCGGCCGGCGGATAGGACGTCCATGCTTGGACAGGGTGAAATTGTGCACCTCTTACTGAAGGCAATAGTGTTGCATTTAAGTGCTGTCCTTTTTTTTTTCCACTCTAAAACCCCACCAAGAGTGTCCCCTGTTGCGGGACCATGGTCGTGGCCCCCAAGGTCAGTTAGGGGGTGTGTGCCAGGCAGGGGGCTCTTTACTCCTTAAGAGGCTGGAACAATCAATGGCAGGCCAACAGCTGCCACGGGGGCCCCCAGGGGCCCTCACAACACTAATCTTAGTGAAGATATCTTTCTCCATGGAAAGAGCCTGTTGGTAGTTAGTCAGGAAGGTTGGGGGCCCCATTGGTGATGGACCATAAGCTTGAGGACAAGAGTGGATGAATTAAAATTGGACGTCTTCTCGGCAGACAAATTTTCTCCTGTTGAGTCTTTGTTGTGCGACTCGTAACATTTCAGCAGCAGATGAAGAGGACGAAGGACTGCCTTTGATTCATGTTTCAACATGTTTATTAGGAAATTGTCACTCGTGGATTTCCACCACTTGGTTGAGCAGTGGAGCGTTCTTACAAAGTTTGAAAAAGTCAAATGCAGCGCATATACTCACGTATACGATAAAAGTTGTTGCAGTTACAAAGATGTCCATTTTCATGATCATGCGATTTAAGTCAATTTATCACAACTGGACTTGATCCTGACTGGCTTACCTCACTAAATGAAATTAATAATATTCATTCGCTTCCCCCTGTAGCCACACGTGGGCAAATTACGGCCCATGGGCCAGATACGGCCTGCGGACCATCTCATTACAGCCCACAACGTCCTCACAGGCTGGACAAAATCAATAAAATGCTCTTTGCATTACTATATCATTTACTTTTAACAATTTGGCACTCATTTTCCAACTTCCGAATTCTGTTGAACACAGCATCACAAATAGCCACACAGCACCTGTACAGACCAACACGGTCATACACGAGGTGTGATGACAGAAACAATTCTAGACAATCTAAATATTTCGTGACACGTCGGTTCAAGGGTTGATTAGAGTTTTTCATGACACAGTGTCGTTCATAAATATTTCAATTATAATTAAGTCTCATGGGACACAAGTTACACAAGTAAAGCAGAACAGAAAATGCATGAATGTGTTCATGTACATGAGAATGTGCTTGTTCATAAACAGTAAATGATATTTTCTTCATTCAGTGATGCAGATCTGTGCTGCAGGGGTGTTAAAGTTTGACAGTTAACTACAGAGGTCAAACAGTGCCACACAGACAAGGAATGACGAAGATAAGTGAAAAAAAAAAATAAAGCACTTTTGAATGTGAACATTTGTTCACAAGTGTCTGTGAATATTAATATTTTCTTCATGCACTGATGCAGCTGCGTTACCTAATGGTAAAAATAATATTTTGATAATTGTGAAAATCTGCCTTGAGTTCATAATTATAACATTATAATATAATGCAAGTGTTGTGGCAAGTAACGTTTCATCAGTGACACGTGCAGCGGAGCAGCATTTTCTAACAGATTTTTTTTTTTTTTTTTTAAAAAGGCCTCGTGCCTTCTGGGCTAAAAAACAGCCTGTAGTAAAGCAGCCTGCAAAGTCAACCAACTTCATGTAGGCTACTTTAAACTTAGTTCAGTTCTGTGTATTTGATCTTTCAGTAGTAGAATGTGTGGCCCTCTGTCAGACCCCCCCCGGCCCTGTTGGGCTCCTTCTTCCATATGGAGTATCTGCCATTTGCAACATATAGAACATAATCTTCAAATTCATCCCTTTATTTCTGTTACTCCATCTTTGTAGAACAGTTTTCAATTCAATTCAATTCAATTCAGTGCTTTATTGCCATGACGAACAATTCGACTGGAGTTTGTTGCAGTGCAGCTTACATAAAAACAGCAAAGTAATACCTTTTGCACACCAGTTACCGCCATGGCTTTGGTTGTGGGGGAACTGTCGGGCATGTCGAGTATGGTCCAGATCAGCTTCATGTGAAAAGTGTAACAAGACACCCTGCACGCGTGCTCACTCAGCTGCAGCCCAAATTTCTTAGTCCTCTCTATGCCGGCATCTTACGCCTGTGTTGTAATTGACCTTTTAAATCTTTTGAGCTGTGATTCCCCTTTTCTTTTTTTAAATTTGTTTTATTGCGAACATGTGAAAATTAAGATAAAGAACAAAATATGGATCATAAAGAGACTGGTGTCAATCATACAGCAAACTCATGCTAACAAACATTTTATATCCGAAAAGAAGTAGGTAGAAGTTTGACCTACCCCTTATTTTAAATCATCTTCATACAAACGTGTGTAAATTGTTTTTTTTCTCTGCTTCTAACTCAAGCGTTAGATTCACAAGTCAGTCTCTAGACGCCTCACTTAACTTGATACTGATGACGTGGCCCCAGCTTTCGTTGGGGAACTGAGTGGAGACAATTACGGAGTTAAAAAAAAAAAAAAGCCCTTGCATTGCAGAAACAATCCGAAGTCTTTAGGGCGGTCCTTCATATCGGGGGCAGTGACTCGCTGAGTCTTGTGCTTGTAAACACTGTCACTATGGGATGGCTCAGTCATGGTCACGAAAGAAAATTCCTTCAAAGTTTGTTGATGTTTGTCGTGTTTGCAGTGAAACATTTCCGTCCGTTTAAAACAATCTTTTATTAGGACATGATTCATCCATCCGGCCGGACCACGCGCTGGCTTTGGAGGACATCACAGGACGAGTTACACCAGGAGATGGACTACCCAGCGCAGTATGTGGGAGCTGTCACATGACTTTTGCGAAGTTATGGACGACCGTACCCGTAACCAGTGGGTAAACAAGCCAACACGTCTTTCTCGTCCTGGGTTTAAAGTTTTAAACAGAGTCGCTGTAAATCCTTAATTGCTCCAGTTTTGTGGACTGAGCACACATGCGATAAAACAGAATCAAATAATCTTACGTTGCTCTGAGCCTCCATTTTCAATGTCTTAAAAAGTTCTCTCCGTTAAAGAGCCATTCGCTACATCTCTAGTCTGTTTCCCTACGGAGGAGAAAAGGCGTTGCTTTGCTAGCCGCAGCTGCATTTTGACGATGTGAAACTTTTTTTTTTTTCATTTCGTCTGAACAATTATTCCACACACTAACTCCTTTGACCATGATGTTGTGGTATTTTGCATCAGTCCTTACTTTAAATGTAATACACACTCAGCTGAAACCTCCGAAAAGTAGCTCAAGAAATTGATCCTACAAAAGAAGGATGCCTGTAGTTCCCAATCCACCGGCCGTCAGAGCGTGCTGTCGCATCTGTGTCTTCACTTATTTTATAATCACTAATAACTAATTTTACATTCAATTTAATTTCCTCTTTATTACAATAAAACAAATACAATCAAACAGAAACAGCATTGGTTAGAAAATACTTAGGACAGTGCTTTTTGTCTTTGTGTCTTACAAAGCAGAGAGGAAGAAGAGGAGGATGAGGAGGGTGTTCCACATGGAGGGATGCTCAGGAGCTGCTTTTCTTGGGTCTGCCTCTGGTTTTCTTGGCGGGTCCCGGCGACCCTGAACCCTGTTTTCCAGTGCTTGCTGTCTTTTTAGGACTTTTCTTCACTCCATTCGCTTCTGCCAGGGAAAAAATAAATAAATAAAAATCATCATGTTCGAAGAAAGGCATTGAACACTTGTTATTCACATCTGACACAATACCTTACCAATATACAACTATGTCACACTGTTATTGCCACAGTTAGTCTTTGACCTGATTGTGCAGCTTGGTACCTGCTGCCTCCAACCACCACAGAACAAGAAATTGACACTCCTGCTTTCATGCTTTTGTTGGGTGACAGCTGCACTAGTTTCTCTGCAAGAGAAATCCCGTTTTTTAAGCTGCAGTTGGCCTGAGATTTCTATTTTCACTTTAGTGAACATGGAAAACATCGCTGTGCTCCTAAAATATCTCAATGACTGGAATGACGAGGTGGATATTAAACTCTAAACCTTTGTCACAGAGTGGACGTCTGTGGACTGTGAGGCTGCTGAAGCCCGTCTGGACGCAAAAGCTTCATGTCCACCACATGGTACAAAGAAGCTCAACTCTCCTTGCTTTTATTTTTCTCCACTCATTTTCCACTTCAGATGGCATTATGCTGACATTACTTTGGTCTTGGGAGGATGAAGTTGTAACCTGTCCTCTTTGCTGGTTTACCACCCATTCTTTACACAAAAGAAGCTGCGTTAATCTGGGCTGAGGGAGACAAAAATCCAGCTGATGTTGTAGGCGTACGTGTTGCCGTTTGCTATCAATAATGCAAAAGAGTAATAATAGAAAAAAAGAGCAAGTAGAACTAATCTGAGCCACATCATCACGTGGCGGTGAGGCGTAAAACAGAGTTACAAAAACATTCTGTCTCACATTTTCTGCAATGCTCCTTTTTTAATTAATTCTGCGCAAACTTACAGAAGAAAGCAGAGCGCCACTTTTCCACGGAAATTAGCAGGTCTACATGTTTTCAAACGCGAGTCAACCTGCTAAAAATCATCTGAAGAATCTGAAGACCCCATTCCCACTCCCCGCTGACAAGCTAACATGTCTATGAATTTTATGCGAAGCATCATTTTTGGATTGAAGAGTGCGCTGCATCGTGCGGAAGCACTGGGCGAGTTACAAGCAAACAATAATCCAAACTGGGAATAATCGGATAACATCAATAATCGGATATCTGTGTTTACATGCGCTTCGGTAACGCGAAAACCAGAAAACACCTCGTTTACCAGACAGTCAATCAGTCGGATCTCTCCACTACACAAGTACATGCAGTTTGCGTTACAGTCCAGTGGGTGGCGTTACTTTATGGACGTGCAGCACCATTAAACTCAGAAAAAGAAGAAGCAACTTCCTGTTATTTTCAGAACATCCTGTTGATTCTCAAACATGGCCGACCTGACGGACTTTTGGCCGTGGGTTAGGTCTGTTTTAATGATGGAGCTGTTGTGGTTGGGGGAACGTTGGGAGAGTTAATTCTGTCCTCCTTCGAGCTCTCTCCAGAAGAAGACGATGAGCTTTCGTCGAGGAAGCGTCGGCTCTGAGACTTAACGTTAGCGAAGGTCTCCTAACGTTACCGCTACCAACAGCCCGGTCTTGTTGGATGCAGGTTTGAAGAAAGAAAGAAGTATTTGCACATGTGCAGATTTCAAAAACAGAAAGAAATCAGATATCTCTGTATACCTGCCCCAAATAAAACGGACTGTTGAGCAAAAATCCACACGTTACTCGGATTTCTCATTATCGGATAACGGCCTTTATCTGATAAAGGAAATCGGATTATACTCTTTAAACGACCACTTCAACAATAACTCAAGAAATCCAACAACGATCAGATTATTGGAATGCATGTAAACGAACCCATTGTTGTGATGTGTGGGACAAATGTCCGTCAGCTTCAGTATTAACTATGATTACTGACAGATGCGGACGTATGGGAAATTAATCTGGGTGTGGCAACAGTTGGATCTGAGTGGAAACGTTCCACAGTACGTTTGTGTCGCTCACAGCTTGAATGAAAGTGGCGGCTCGCCAATCGTTTGGTCAGAGTAGAAGCGATGTGGTAAAAAATGTGAGACCGACAAAAACAGAATACTGTAAACGGCTGCAGAGAGGAATATGAGTCATGAGCGGACGTCAGTTAACTGTTGTGTCACAAAATAACCTGTGCGCTCTTGTGCCCGGGTCCATCAGAAATGTAAATCCTGGCGCCGCGCCTGGACGACATGATGCACCAGAAGAAGAAGAAGGGGAAAAGAATTAGCGCGTTCACCCGGGACTTATTTTTATATTAAAAGTCGAGCCGAGCTGAAGTGAGAAAAGCCCACGTCTGCTGCAGAGTCAGCTGACGCGGTGGAAATGACGAGCGTGCCCGTTCTAGCCCGATGTTAGCAGGTCAACTTGGGTTTTTAGACCAGTGGGAACGAGACACACGTCTTCTTTTTAACTTTACGTCTTTGTGTTGGCTCGTGGCCTTTTTGCAGCTAAACTGGGCGAGAGAGAAGACCAGAAGGATTTTTTAAAAAAAGAAAGAAAGTATTCTTTTGGACAGACATCCACAGAAAAGGAAAGACGGTTTTCTAAAAGATTATCACAGAATCAAATCACTGAAATGACCTGAACCTGGGAAAGCGAGGCATTATGGGCTCTGCACTGCGTTTCTGGTGCAAGATGTCTCAGATACACACACAACAGTAGAAGAGGCTGCAGCAGTGTGACCAGCCAGGCCATTTTCATGAACTGTTGGGTCAGAGCACAAAGTGGAGCGGCTACAGATGCTGACATCAGTCCTCTGTTGGAGCCGTCACGAGCTGCTCAGTGACCAGAACTGCATCCAGCTCGCTGAAGCAACACGTGTTTTTTTGTTTTCTTCACTACAGAATCTTATTTATTTTAAACTTGTTTCATTCTTTTGTTTCTTTCCCAAGATTTTCTGGCTGTGTGCTGTGTCCCCATTTCTGCCACACACTTTTTGTTTTGACACTCCACAGTGACAGCGGTGCTAACGGCAGCCTGGACCTCATGGTTTGTCAACACTCTTTTACTTTTGGCCGTTTTCTTCTTTAAATCACAGCACAGGGTGCCTAAGTGCCGGCTTTGATCAAATTTGGTTCAGTAGTCAGTGGACAGAGACGAGTTATTGTTCGATCCCATTAAAATCGAGGCCTCATTCTCAAATGTGATGTTTTTCATTTTAAAAGATCATTTTTACCAAACAGTGGCAGTTTATCGTGAAGATATTTGAGCACCACGCAGTTTTTGTGAGACCGCTCAGTGAACTTCGTCTCTCGTCTCGCACAACATACGTTACCAACGCCGACTTTAACTTTAGCACAGTTTCTTTTGTTCCTCCAGAATGAAGGAAAATAGATTAAAGGAGGTAAACGTCATCATAAGCACGGGCACGTTCAGAGATGCAGCTACACAAACGTCACGGTGTGTCGTCCCTCTGAAGACTTATTTTTCTAAGTCTTCTACTTCAGCAGTTGTTTGATAAACTGAAAGTTTCTTGATCTCCGAAATGATCTTTTAAATTGACAAACATCATATTTGAGACTGGCAGTACAATTTGACGGAAATTAAAAATGAATTTGTCTCTTTCCGTGACGAATGTTCATATTTTTTCCCATAGGCGGACGTGAAATGTTGGGAGAGAAGAAGAAATGAAACAGTTTCCTGTCATACTGGAACATGTGAAATCAGCCTGCTGCCCCGTTGTTCTGTTTCTTGTGCTTTAATATTTGTATGTTTTAACCTCACCTTGAACTTTTAGTTTGACTAACTCGGCTTTTTCAAGTGAACAATGATGAAAACAACGATGTTTTTTTTAAAAACAACTGGTAACAAGCGCTTCACATTTTTGTCTTTGCAAACACTCCTGCAAAAAACTGTGGATAGTTTGTAAATGAGTGACGAGAACCTCAGAGAAAATCTGTTTGAGGCCCAAAAAATCACCAACCTCGTTTCTTTGCGACTCTCTTTTTCTTGACAGGATTTTCATCCGTCTTACTGTCGTCTTCTTCAGCTGCTGCTGCTGCTGCTGCTTTCCTCTTGGTGGTCTTCTGTTGTGAAAAAAATATTAAGAAGGAAAATCAGCTTGTTGATGATGACTGGTTGGTGGGTGAACATTGACGTATGCAGAGGTTCTTTTAATTTTCATGTTATTTGTTGCACATATTGTTCAGGACTCATAAAAGTTTTTTTCTCTGTGCAGAAAACGTCCCGATCAACTTGAAACAGTTGGCGAGTGATCCATCAAAATGAGACAAAAATGCCAAAATGCTGCTCAAATTAAAGTTCAACACATCCTTTCAAAGCTTTAAATGTCTTTATATGAAGTGAAAATTTGAGCAGAGTTTGTCAAAGCTCGCAGCTTCACTGAGGCGAGACTTTAACGTGGCAGTGAGCGCCCGACGTGTCGGAGCGTGAAATCTGAGCGAACGCAGTTTATCGCTCTGCCATCTCACAAGCGACCTCACAGACATTAATCCCTTCAAACGTTCAATTATGAGTTCTGCTGTTTTGAACCCGGAGCACCAGACACAAACGTTCGGGATTTTCTTGTCGCGCTTGTAAAGTGCACGTGAACTGTGAGATCAACGGCGACGGCTTTTCAGAATCACTGCTAACAAAGCAGAGTCATATTCTCTCTGTCGTTCCAAGTCAGCTGGGACGTCTGCTGATGGACGAGAGAGGAAACGTCTCTGAGACGGTCATGCAATCAGCTCCTCTGTCTGTCCTCTTCTGTCACTTTTTTTCTTTTTTATGACACTTCACTCTCAGCCTGAGCCGTCACTGAACCGCTGCCCCTCTCACCACTTCTGCTCCATTTTAAAATTGCTACCTCATGATCACTTGGCAGCGCCCGCTGAGGTGAACAGATTGGCGGCATAATTACATACAATAACCAGTGCCAGGGCCCTGTAACCCTTCAGCTGGCAACACCACGTCCCCGATGACATCTGACACGTGCACATACAGCAAGAAGGCACGAGAGAAGGAGGAGGAGGGAGAACGGAGAGGAAGTCATTAAAGTATAAGATGATAAACAGAGAGAAAATATAGAAATAAATTTACAAAAGTACACTGAGAGCAGTTAAATCACACTGCGAACGGTTAGCGTGTGTTTCAGCCGAGCCAATCCCAGCCGTTCTGACCGTGCCTGGGCCCGTCTCCAAAGTGTCCAAAGTGTCCAAAGTGTCCCACAAGCAGCTCAGAACATGTGCCAGTCAGTTTTTGACGGATGCCACGCCATGGAACACAGGAAACACAGGAACACAATTTTACGAAAGTTTCGTCAGGTGGCCTGGCGTGAAGCGTCGTTAAGGTTTAAATTTAACGGAGTCAGAAAAAACCTTTCTGTCCTGCAGACCTGCTACGCTGTGCTCCGTATATTTTAATGTAACGGTGAAGACTTCTTCTTCGTCTTAAAGTCAGACTGGTCTGACCGTGTTACAGAACGCGGCATGAAGGAGTGTTGCTGCACAAAGGGATCACTCTGAAGAGAATTTGTATTAGGTACAGGATTCTTCGTCTGCTTTGACTCCGATTCAACAACCGGCGGAGGAATCTGGTCCGGGACCTCGGTCGGCCCCGATGTTCAGCCCAGATTATCTCGTAGTGTGAGCAGGTTACAGATCGATCTTAACGATCAGCTCACAGACTCGTCGAATCGGCCCCGATAATTTTCAAACATGTTTTATATTTATCGGGATGATTATGCCGCTCATTTTCAATGATGCTGACGATAGCCAATCAGAAGAAGCCGTCTGTGAGGAACCAAAAGGCAAACATGCTGGCTACAGAGGCTAACGTTAGACAGCATGCCAGCGTAAAATCTCGCCTACAGTTCTCGTTGAAGAATCGACAAGCTGCGTTGACACGTCTCTCCAACCACTTTCTCATCCAGACTCGTTTTGTCGTCTGCTTTCGTCTTTTCTCGCTAACAAGAATCTCAGCAGCCAGCAGAGCTTCGCTCGTCTCCATTTTGTTTGCATTCCCGTTCTCTTGAGATAACGTTAGATGGTACGATGCTCTGTGTTGTCCAGCAAGCTTAACTTAATCCTGTAGTTTGTGCTGGTCATTATTTTCAAATCCTGTAATGTGAGCGCTTTTAAGATTTATGAGAAAATCATCTGTGGAGATTCTCCGTATGTGTGATCAACTGATTTCAGAATCTGTTCAGATTTTTAAAATCCTGTAGTGTGAGGCAGGCTTTACTGGCCTACTTATGCTGTAGGTTCTGTGTGTGTGTGTGTGTGTGTGTGTGCGTGTGTGTGCGTGTGTGTGTGCGCGTGTGCGTTGTCTGTGCTGACCCGGGCAGGAACTGGTGCAGCATCACTGACTGGCGTGAACTCCAGCTTGCCGTCGTCCTTGGCCTGGATAGCCTGCAGTCCAGCCTGCAGGATGGAGCGCAGCTTCTCATACGGCGGCTTGTCTTGGTATCCCAGAGATTTCACCTCCTCCATGAATCTCTGGATCTCATCTGCAACAGAGCAGAGAGACGCTGTGAGGCACCACGAACAAAGAGTCTGCGACCGAGCTACTGGCCTGTCTCCAGTATCAGCAGCGTCAGAGAAGGTGGACAGGCGGGACGTAAAGGGCTCGGATTAGTCAGCCACAAATTTTACAAATTTTTAGGTGACAAGAATCACAAGAGACAACAGCTGCGTTCCAACTCGCATACTTACTTCTGTACTAAACACTTAATATTTTGAGTGCATAAGTTTGCGAAATGCCAAAATGCAGCGTACTACTTGAGTGTGGAACGATGAGCAGTTCACACCTTCAACAAACGCCTGACTGGTGACGCAGCAGCAGCGACTGAGTGTCGCCGCCTTGCTCACATGCAAGTTAAACATGTTTTTGCACTAAGCACCACAACGTATATACACTGTTGTCAGACAGCTGCCGTCAGTAATGTTTGTTGGGTCTGTAATTATTTGGTAATGTTAGTGTGCTAGCTAACGTTAGCCTCCGCTAGCTAGCTAACATGCTCCTAGCTACAGTGGCACTTTTTCACGACCCTGTCGAGATCAGTGCGCCACACCATAAGGGCACTGCACCGAAGTGCACTAACGGAAGTGTGCGATTAGGAACACAGCTCATTTCTCTGAGCACAGCTAACATGCTATAGCATGGTTCACTGTAGTTTGGTTCAGTTTGTCGTTTAGCGAATGACAAACTGAACTGAGCGTAAACGACAACATACATCCTTTGCTGCTGTGATTATGCAGTGATTACTCACCGGCTGGCTACTCAGCCTGAGACATAAATAAGATTTGACATTTCTGAAATGTTCTTTCTGTCGCCTCGGTCATGAATGGCTTGCTAACAAGACCTTGAAACTATGATGCACTGGTTAAAACATGGGGAGAAAGAGAGGAAGAGAGAAAAAAGAGGCAAACAACAAAATGTCTTTTATGTTGAAAAAAACAAAACAAAAAAACAAAAAACAAATAACTGCCCAGTTCACACCCTTTTATTTTCATTTCTCAATATTTTATTCATTTATTTGTTTTCATTCTTTTTGGTGAAGAAATCTAGAACATCATCGGCAAACATGGTGCAGGCAGTGTTATGTAATGGGACGTTATGGCTGCTTTTGGAACTGGGTCACCAGCGCAGCAAACAAACACTGTGTCTCTTCTTCTGCATTTCACAACAGTGTGAACTGAAGCACTGAGCAACGCATCCTTTGTTTCTTTTTACGGTTTGTCTTTTAAGAGAAGATGATTGAAATAAGTACTGAAAATTAATGAGACGTTTTTACAACATTTTATAATAAATTTACTGACGGATTAATTAGTTCTTGAAAGTAAATAAGTAAAAGTAATTTTCTGATTTTGTCAGTTTTATTGGTGGACAAATCTATGACATCAGCTGCACTGAAGGGGTGTCACATGGACGAGGTGGTTTACGTTTGTTTACTTTTTCTGTGTGTGTGTGTGTGTGTGTGTGTGTGTGTGTGTGTTTGCATTACCTGGCTTGTCTTGAGAGGAGAAACACTGGCTCATAAATTCAGAGAGATTTTTTTGATTCCTGTAAGTGAGAAACAAGAAGCATAACTTTGCACATAAACTTGAAAGTTCTCTCTCTTAATGACTCTTAACTGAGAGATGATGTTTGCAGCGATGAGGATGAGGATGACGATGACGATGATGATGATAACGATGATGATGATGATCGTGATGTTTGCCGCTCCCACCTGATTTTGGAATCTCGGACATAGACGGGGTCCTGCAGCTTGTCCTCCCATGGCAGGCGTCCACACATCCACTGAACCATGCAGTAACTCAAGATCTCCAGGTCGCTCCGCCTGCTCGCAGCTGCAGTACAAAATAAGCCTGTGAGCAGCAGGAAACTGTTACGGGCATTCACCGCCAATACCAACAGTTCAAGTTTCAATGTCTTGTTTCAAAGTTAAGAACACAATGTAGTGAAATATGACGCTGGCTTCCAGCAATTCCACTCAGGGACCGCTTACACATTTTGGCAAATACTTATGAACGATGAGACGGTTAATATCTATTTCATGGCTACAATCGTGACTGCAAAAAGTTGGGAGGCAGTGTAACATGCAGGTAAAACAGAACGCTACGATTTCTAAAGTCACTTCTAAATATTTTTACTTTAGATGAGTATAAAGACAAATACAAGATATTTAACGTCAAGTGTTAAACTTCGCTGTGTTTTAAATATGTGCTTTTCTCTAAATTTGATGCCTGCATGCAGGACTGGGCAATAAAACGCCAACGTTACGTATCGGCAATAGACACATCATCAATACAATAAAGACATAGTCCAATAATTTAACTTACAGCTGCATGGAAAAAAAAAAAAAAGAAAAAATCAGCCGTGTGTCTCTTGATAAGGGAATGTGCTACGAGTCGGACACCAACAGCCAATCATTTAACAGACACATGAGTTTGGTCTGCTGGTGAATTATAAGCTTTTATTTTGACAGGAGAGTTAGACTTTCTGACTGTCTTGTCTAAATTCATTCATTCAAAACATTAACAGACTTTATGTGACCTGAGCTGCTGTGGCCGAGCCTGAACTCAAACCTTCCCTCTGATCCATGTGTGTCATCAAATGCATCGAGCGTTTTTTGGAGGATTCAAGTCTGGAATGTCAGTTCCTTCTGTCATTTAACGCTTTTCAACTTGCCTTCTTGCCTTCTCTCTCATGAAAATGTTAAATAATTATCAAGATCAACTATTTCTATCTATATTTTTTAGCTGCATCGCCCAGCCCTACCTGCACATTCCAAAGAAGTCAGTGTGGAACACTGTTTGGCCCATTCCACAGGTTAACTGACAACAGGTGAGAGGTCACTTTGTACACAAGCAAACAGTCCAGCAGTTGTTTCTGAACGAACAATTGCCACAACTTTGGGGATTTGACCGTCTGCGATCCGAAACGTCGTCGAGGAGAATCAAAAAACCAGCATGTCAGTGTCAGAAATCCACAGAGTTTAAACTCCATCATGCGAAGTGAAAACCACGTGCAGCCGTAATGAAACATCATTTCAAGTTATGATTCAAAGTTTGGAAAAAGACAAACATTGATTCAACATGAAAACTGATCACGTATATTGTTGGTTTATTCTAAATGATTAGAAACTGTTCACAGAGAGTCGCATGCAAAGCAGATAATGTGTAAATAAAAATATTTACGGATTTATGACACCAGTGGAGGAGCTGCGTCGACGTGCAGCGACATAGTTAATCAACCACAAATAGCAAATACTGTTCAATGTGATTTAGAGATTTTGTTTGAGTGTCAATAAGTTTTTGATGAAAATCTTTTTTTAAATAAATTCCTCTGTTGACTTTACATCCCCTGCTGCTTCTTATTTTGACTGTAAAAGCCAGAGAGATATAAATAACTCCTGAAATAATGATCAACTTTTCTATTTAAGAAGCTGGAAGCCATTTTACCCGCCTGCTTCGTGCTACAAGAATCATTTCCCATGTTCGAGACAACAGTGTTAACCCAACAGGTCCCGTTGGACCTAAAGGTAATGTCACCTCGAGTTTTAAGATCCCACCTGCCAGTTAATCCCGTTAGTGTTGCGCTGTGTGATTCGTGTGATGAGAGTGAAAAACCAGGCGAACAGGTCAGAAAATCTGGATTTCGTTTGATCGAACTGCTAGTGGTTTTTTTTTTTTTGTGCTCACATGCTCCTTTGTGGGCGTCGATGCTCGTGAACTCGATGGTGCCGTCGTGACATCTCTTGGGGTCTTCCTTGTAGTCTTTTGGGACGCCAGCCGGTGCGTACCTGTATGCCAGCCCATAATCTACCAAGTAAACCTACAGTTCAAAAACACGTTAAATGAGACTCACAGAACGAGGTTACACACGCTCTATAGCATGTTTAGATTATGAACGGATACATTTCAAACAAACTCTGTTACTATTTAAATACAGTTTTCGTGGACAGAGCGAGTTCAGGGACGCGTTCAGTCTCCGTTAACACAAAGACTGAAAAAGCACGAGGAGGAAATGATTCCACTCTCTAGAATTTCAATTCTAATTCCACCTACATGAGCCTCATCAGACTTTCCCCGTACGTAGCGTCTATACGGAGGATCGGCCGATACTCGCTTTGGCAGATAATCAGCTTAGATATTCGTTATTTTTCATATTATTGGAATCGGTGTATTTTTTTTTACCAGCCAGCCAGTTAAAAAAATAAATAAATAATTTCTTTCTATGACACATGTGTTCGTCTGCACATACTGCAAATAATTCAGATATTTCATGTTACATAGAAACATTTCATTTAAGTTGCAGTAGATAACGTCTGCAAACGAGCTAACAAGCTAACGTTAGCCGTGACATGAGACTCGTTGGGAAGCAACTCTGCTGCAGCCGTTTGTGCCGACTCGCGTTTTATTCCGTTTGTTGTCTCTCTCTCTTTTAAGTCCAGTTTGAACTGAGATGAAACGGCTGCAGGGAAAGTTGCAGCGGAGTAAACTGCTCCGCCTCAGCTCGAGCTCGAGCCGACTGACGGTGTTGCTCGCAGACGCTCTGTTGTTGGCAGAGGCGAGTTAGAGTGCGGTGAGCCAATCAGCTCGTACTGACATCACCTGTCACTAAGAAGTGCAGCGTAGATCAGCCAATCAGGACAGAGAGTACAGAGAGTGTCACTGATTTTTCTTTTTTGGGTTAGAAAATATCATTAGGGCTGTCCCGATCCGATATTGATATCGGATATCGGTCCGATATTAGCAAAAAAAAAGTATATCGGATTATATCGGACTGCATCTAAAATCTCCG
>JAQLOL010037330.1:0-17134 GCA_029783665.1 Naso thynnoides
CTGATGAGGTGTGGCAGAAGGTGAGTGAGTGGAAAAGTACTGGATCCAGGGTGAGTGACAGGGGCAGACTGTGACAGCTATCCAAATTCGCCCGCAAATACACGTGCATTTGTGCACCAAGCACACCGTCAGAGAGTTTTCAGTGACGCTGGAAATATCATTACCCCTCTTCGATCCTCTCTGAAACCACATAAAGTCAATATGCTGGTTTTCCTAGTGTGCAATAAGGACATAACCTAGGTATACATTATACAGCTTTTCTTTAGGCTCAAGAAAAATCATTTTTTGTGTTAATATATAAGCATATCTAGCGTCTCTTTCTTCTTAGTTTTGCAGTTCCTTTTATAAAAAAGAAATATGGGCACTTGTTTTTCAGTTCATTAAGATGTTTTATTATTTACCCTTAAAAATTTAGCCCAAACAATCTGCTTTATTTATTTTTGTTTGATAAATGAGAGTTGATATTTAGCCGAAGGTTGAGCCTTATTTTCATAAAAGAGAAAACAGCATTTAACCTGTCCTTATGGCACACCGTTGCTGTCCTATGTTCAACTTTTAATAAACTACAAAGTTTTGCAGTTCCTTTAAAAAAAAAAAAAAAGGGCATTTGTTTTTCATTTTCTTAAGATGTGTTATCATTTGCACTTTAAGATTTAGCCAAAACAGTCTGCTTTTCTTTTTTTTGGTAAATGTCAATTGATATGTAGCCTAAGCCTTACATTCATGAAGTGGAAATAGCATGTAGCTTGTACTTACTTGCCACCATCGTCACTCAGTGTTCAGCATTTAATAAACTATGAAGTGTTATGAAACTGTCATGTCTTTCTTTTTTTTTATGTGAAGGTTATAAGTCAAGTTTGAGAGGAAACATTGTAAAGAGTTTGAAGACTTTCCCTGGAAGATACAATTTACAAACAAAGTTTCTAAATAAAAGAAAAGGGGGTGGTGCAATAATACTGCATACCGTACTCTTGAGCCACCCTGAATCGGGGAGAATTCCTTCACCACAACAGCCCTAACTGGCACAAGATCGAGGTGGATATAATCATAGGGTGCACCACCTCTGCGATCTTGCTCTCCTTGGCATGTTCACATAGTCAGCTGATACAGAATGCACAGGGGCCAAGACAAAATCTGCCAAAAATGCCAACCACCCATCAGGGAATTTATGTTTGACTTTACGGTTACAACTGAGTCAGTCCCAGGCTGCAGGTAGATCCTGCAAGGGCTTGAGAAGCTGATAGAGTGGGCTCAGATGAGCTTCAAATCGAACAACTCGCGTTCCATTGAGCTGAGGAAAGGTAGATGACAGGTTCCAGTTCAGTGACAGTGATGCAGGCACAACCATCCCATCCATAACAGAAAAGCCAATAGAAAGCCTTGGCAAGGTGTTTGAAAGCTCCCTGAGGGATGCAGCATCCATCCAAGCCACTGGCTTGGAGCTGGATGGCTGGCTGAGAGCTATGGACAGGTCTGGACTACCAGGAAAACTTAAAGCATGGGTCTACCAGCATGGCATACTTTCCAGAATCTTGTAACCGCGACTTGTCTATGAAGTGCCAATAAAAACAGTGAAGATGGAGATGGAGACACGATCAGGCCTTGAAGGCAATCACAGAAGCCATCAGCACTGGGACTGAGCAAGCTAAGAAGATCCAGCCCTCATAGCAAACCATCACCTTTGCCAGTACAGGGCTGGCGAGCAGCTAAAATCATTTGCAAGAACACCAGCCGGAATTCTGGCCTCAGCAAGAGACTGGCAGCTGACGGCAGACCTTTAGAGGCAACTGAAGTTCCCACAGACGACTGCGAACACCTCCTTAAGACCTGACATGGATCTGATGTCCAAGTCTACTAAGCAAGTTTTCCCACTGGAACTGACAGTACCTTGAGAGGACCCAAGAGGAAACTCACCAAATAAGATGGTCTGACAAGTGACTGTCAGCAAGGCAGTTGGAGAGTAGGGCTGTCACTTTTTATCTGAAATGTGGGTATTCTTTTGAAAGTGGGCTGAAATGTCTGTATTCGAGCTGTTATGACCCTGTTTGAAATGTAACCTGCAGTCTCACTATAAGCGCATCATCCACTAAGCATGGACCAGACTCACATCGTGACAAAAGGCACCCCTCCCCTCCCTGCCCTGCTCTACAGTCTGACTCACACTGGCAGCAGCAATCAGATAGTGAACATGTTGAAACAGTAGACAGAATGTTATATTTGCCATTTTTACAAGTTAAGACAGTAAGAGAAGCATTCAATAGGCATAAAACTCACTCTGGAACGTTGGTAAAATGAGCATGTGAGCTCAGTGCTGTCACACAAATTAAATTTCTACGCCCCCTAGTTTGATTTTAAATATTGTAATAATTTGCACTGGAAGCACTTGTGCTGATTATAAAAGCACACAAAAGAACAAAAGATTAAGTCCCACCCACCACTTCCACCACCACCCATGCTTTAGAGTTGTTTTAGTCCATAGCAGTGTTTAGCGTTTGTGCTTCTGGTGAAGGCAAACAGTGCTGATTGTGTGTGAAGTGAGAGTGTGCTCTGAATGTGAGGTAAATAATTACTTTTATACTTAAGACAGAAAAAGGTTACAATTAAATGGGGAATTTGGACACTGTAGGCTAACATAAGTAGCTAGCGATCTAGCTTTTCATCACACAAGTAACCGCTAATGTTAGCCAGTTTTCCTACGTTACAACTACATAAGGGTGGCAAGCCACAGCTAACATTGCTTTAATTGACATTAGCTAACTAGTGTTAGTGTTATGCATGTTATGTAATGCTAGTGACTGACGGACACTGAGGGTCAACACTGTAAATCAAGTTGTAAAGGAAAGAAAAGGGGAGAGAAAAGCAGAGAGGCTGATTGAGGATGAGTGCCGCAGCACAGCATTACACATCCAAGAAGAAAATCGGAGCATGCTTAGTAAAAACACCATCCACATAATTGACAGTTCCCTCCTTGGTGTACCCTCCAACACTGAAATCAGATTTTTGCCCCTGATGATTTTAGATTTATTTATACAGACACAGTTTGTATTCATTTAAATTACATTGGTTTACATTTAATAAGCTCCTTGTGATGAGTTTAGAAAATAGCTCTGGGTTTTAAACAGTTCCTTAAATAGTTTTTCTACAATCACTTTGTCACCAACCAAACTAGCCAATACACTTTCACATTTCTACTATAACAGTCAGATGAAACATATCCTACAATTTCGGCCTCAAAAAAATTTATACACCCGAGCTGTGAGAAAGTTGTATGCATCATTAAAACAATGTTGTGTTTTTTGTCTGGACTTAGGGGTAGAAATTCTATTGAAAACAGGTTCCCGTCGGAGTTCCCAGGAAAGTCAAAAAGTTGGACATAAGGTGTGTGCATGCGAATGTCTACTCAAAGACACCTGTATGTTGAGATTGGGAAAAAGAGTGTGGGAATGTGTTTGAACTCTATTTTATACACTAATTTAGGGGTCTTCAACCTTTTTTAGTTTACTTTTAATTAAGGTTCACTCAATATAATTTTTGTCCCAATTTAAAAGAAATTCCCAGATTTAAATTATTTGAATGAAAAATTTTTACTATTTTGGGGGACGCCCTGCAGCACTTCGATGGACCCCCTAGGGTTCACCACCCCTGGTTGAAGACCACTCAACTAATTGTAGTCTTACCCATTCAATTCTAATGTGTACAGATGCCATGTGTGAACAAAGTAATGGAACCTTATGACAAACAGATGAAATTAACTGCAATTTTTTGGGAGAAAGCATGTAAATCGCTCAGACTTGAACATAATAGGAGGGTTAAGCTTTTGTTGCTGTGATCCCTTTATCCATGCCCATGGTGTGTTAATACACAGTCTTAAGCTTCTTTTCGTTCCGACTTGTTAGCATGGTTTAATGAGGATATCAGAATGGAGACAGACAGCTGGCGCCTAATTAAAGCCTCATTTAAAGCTTGACTCCTGTGCCTTTTAGTGAGACTCATTGATCTCTTCCATTTACAAGTTGTTTTTCTATAAAGAATCGAGCTCTATGTATGGTGACGGTTGCTATAGAGTTTCAGAGGTATCTGTTTAATCAGATGAACAAGCCCAACCATGTGCATTTCCTCCCTTTCTGACAATGTCTCCTAATTGAGCACTCGAAGCCTTGCATTAATTACCATTACCTCTAAACACTGTTCACATTCTTTCCATTAGTGTGGTTGCCATTGATTAAGATAATTAGTTGTTTAAGATGCAGAATCAGGTTTGAGAGCATGTAACAATTTGGAGAAATGCACAAAAGCTCACATCGCAACAGAACTGTACACATGATTTTTTCTTTTCATCAAGGAAAGAAGAAAATAAATCTTTCTATACCTTTTTACAAGACAGTTATATTGAGATACAGGATTTAATACACATTTTATAGTCTCATTTGTGTTTATGGTTGTCCTTTTTTTCCACTTCATTCATTCACTTGTTGATTAACTGAATAATTCTGAGGAGTGGGGGGCGATTCAGAGGTCCAGCGACCAGCTAATATTTGCCGATATCTCAGCCGAATAACTAAACAGATTTTGTTGAAAATCTGGTTTAAAGTGAAACCAAAAAAGGAGAAAAACATATTTCCTTTTGGAACATGTCATAAAACTACCTAGTTTTATGTCTTATTATGTTAAAAGAGTGTATGACCATGCTAGCAGCTCTCTAAGCCCACTGCAGTGCCTTGAACTAAATACTATCAGCAGTATACAAACACAGTCACAAGGGGGACAATGTAAGGATGTTAATTTTTAAAAGGCAGCTGGTTTTAGTATAGTGCTAAAAGATTACCCTTTTAGCATGCTAACATTTAGTAGTTGTGTGGGTTTAAAATGGATTCTGAGATGTTTCATTTTGCAGACATGGAAGATTCTGCATCCACATACAAATAAATTAAGTCAGTTATTTAACTGTGATTTAGGTCAGTAATTTGACCAAATGAAAAAGGCAGAAACTCATTCAAAGAAATATAATCGCTTCATCATCAAACTATAGCTCTCTGAATCAGAAGAACTGAATTGAACACTGATGCCAAGACCTTTCCTATCCATACATAGAAACAATGTCATTAGTTATGCAGTGAATTGGTCACAAGAAATAGTCGAAATTCCGACCTAATGATGACACGATGAAAAGTCAGCACATCACTAAAGAATTTATCATGGTACACCGATGGATAGTTTATGAGATAAGCGATCTGGACCAAAGCGTTGCCACACAAGATGCTAAGGCGGCTAGAAACTTCAGACCACAAAGATAACACATTTACATTATTCTGTAATGATGAAGAAATGAACTCCTTGACTTCATAAAAAGAATAGAACAGAATGAGAAGGTTGTTTGTTAGCCCAGGGATCTCTCTCTCTCTCTCTTGCTCTCTCTCTGTCAATATATACTTAACTCTTGACAAGGCACACGTTAATTGAAAACCATTCCACCTCATGAATCTGATTGAGAGAATGTCAAGAGTGTGCAAAGCTGTCAACAAAGCAAAATGGGGCTACTTTACATGATGTGTTCTTTCACGTTCTGATGTGTTCAGTATTTATCTACATCTAGAAAGTAATAAAAATAATAAAATAATAATAAATAAATGAATAAAAATAAAGAAAAAGCCTTGAATGAGAGGTGTATCCAAACTTTTGACTGGTACTGTATACATCACACAAAATAATGTCTCACAAAATGATACCTGTTCCAATTGACAGGTCATTGGTGTAATGAGAGATGGAATGGGAAAAAGGACTGACGTGCCAAAGAATATTTAAGGGAATTTCATTAAAGTCTAACTGAGGAAGTAGAAATGCAAGAGCGAGAGCACATGCACCTGTTTTTACAATAATTGTTAGAATCAGGTGTATGTACAGCTTTTAAAACCTGCTAAAAAGAATGTGTATTTATTTTTCATTTTGTGCATACACACAAATTTCCACACAGAGAAGTGTACATCCTACAAAAACTTTACACTCTCAGTCACAATGGATGTTAGTAAAGTCAACCGTCGCAAGGTCAAGTTGAATAGAATATGCCTTTATAAACACACACACACACACCCCTACATATATAAATGAAAGAAAAGACTACATGACTAAAGAGAATCTACTACTCACCTGATACTCGCTCCTCCCCTGATCCTTTTAAGTATTAAATTTTTTGGCACTTCCAACTGGACAGGGGAACAAAGACCATCAGTCTTGATGGACTGGAAGTTGTGAAGTCAAGAAGTTTTTGTCTTTGCTGTTTATTTTTCCTCGTTTCACTGAGTTGATCATTTCTTGACTGAATTGAGACTGTTTCTGCATGGTACTGTTTCTAACTGTCACTCTTTTTCAAATTTCATTTCTGAATGTCTCTTTTGATTTTCTCTGCCTCTTTCCTTTTAATAAATTAGGTGTAATATTGAGTGAGTTGGTCATTAGGCTACTGTAGAAAGAACCCCAACAGGACGATGTTGGAACCCGACACAAAGCGGAGGCTCACTCGACATTATCACGCTTATTACATGGCCATTTACTGAACAAATCAAAAACAGGACACAAAATATTAATTCAAATTATATTTTATTGATTTAAAATGATTTTATGTCTTGTGAGACAGACACAAGTCCATGCTGATGAGGATCACCACTGGCTGCTAAGAGCCGTTTTTCAAGGATGGCACGTACTATTCCTGAATCACTGTTGTAACACCAAAAACAGTAAGCTTACAATGACTCCACAGGCAAGAAAAAAATATTGTACACACTTAACATGCAGACACAGCTACTATAAAGTTATTGGGATGACAGAGAGGCTAACAGATGCTGCCGTTACCTTGTAATCATAGTGACAACAACATGGTTACACTTGAAACATGTCAACATAGCAAATATTTTAGCTTACTGGGTTGACATGGAGGCAAAAGATTGCTGCAGTTAGCTACTTATGTCCGTAATGACAACAGCATTGACCTGCTTCGAGCAAATAAACAAGCTGATTTTGCACACAGACTGTGTAAACATGTTAACTATATTAGCTTGTGAGACCTACATAGAGGCTAACGGTAACTACCGTTGGCACCACAGCATGGATCTCCGTTGAGCAAATAAGCAGATTTTGCACAAGGATTGTGTAAAACATATTTACTGCATTAGCTTATAAGGCCAGTGTTGTGCTGAGCACAGTTCCCCCATTGAGATTGTTTCCTGTTGTCAACACAACACATGCATAGAGGCTAACATTATTTTGAGACCGAGTAGGCAGACAGAAAAGCTAATGTTAGCTTTCATTGTCGTGAGCCGCATTGACTGGATAAAAGTTATCGATGTCACAACATAGGATACATATTTCATAAACATAACACAACTTCCACAAAAAAACAACAGATTACCTGTCAAAAAAAACCTCCGCAGTCATGGCATCATCTCTGAGGCCCGCAGACTCCTGGAGCTGACTCCACAGTTGAAATGCAGTCCCAATTTTTACTCGTGTTTGCCCTCTGGCTTGGTCCAACTTCATCTTTGTTTCAGCTTTTTCACCAGCAGACTTTCTTTTTCTTTCTTGCTTTCTTGGTGGGGTGAGCAGAGGTGGCAGAGGTGGTTTTCCTTGGTTTTCACCTGCCATTCTTTATCCTGTCTGACTCTCCCTTTCTCAGTGTTAAGCTGATCATCTGGGAATCTGCACTGCACGCCGTTTCGGGGGCATAGTGGGAGGATGGAGGGAGGGAGATGGAGCTGAGAAGGGATGGGCAAAATTGAGCTAGGGGACACCCCCATTCAAACTGAACAACAGTGATTGGTTGGATTCTTTGCGGGCCTGCAACCGCTAGAGTGAATGGATTTTTTTCGTTCCTTTTGGTGTCAGTAATGTGTAAATTATGTTTTTAGGCCATAAACACCATCAAAATGAAGATAATGATTATGATTAATGTCACAAATCATAGACTCCAGCTTTAAGCCCAAAACACACCAGTGCTGTCCGCCATGTGTCAAAATATCTACCCTTATTATTTTCTATGTACAAACCCACACCGGCGGCGGCCAGATGCAGAAGTGCTCTTTTTCCAGTGCGGCCAGCAAATTTTTTTTCCTAAGAGAAATGCTGTTTTGAACATCTTGGCTGCCGTTTGATGTTAAATGTTCAGCTAGTCAATTGTGAGTTTATCTGCTGCTTTCAGAACAGTACCTGAATGCTCAGACTAATAATGTTATTTAGTTTTTCAAATTATTAATAAGACAATTACAATGGGCAACTCCCCCTAATATTGTTCTTGCTTTTGCCGGGGCTTCCTCTTCTTCTTCCACTGCTCTGGTTGACGGTCGGCAACTAGCATAGTACCGTACCATCACCTAGCGGACTAGAGTGGGAAATAGAATTCCAGGTTGACACACTGTTGCCAGTGTGTTGTAGGGGCGGCGCTTGACGTGCGTCACATGACATGTCGTGTGTGTTTAGCCTTTAGAATTTTGACCAGAGTCGAGTATTCAACAAAGCCATGTAATGATTTGCATTAAAGGTCACACGTGTTAAAGTTTTTATGGACATCGCCATCCTGCTGTCCATCCATCCATCCATTCATCGTCAACCACTTATACAATGTCAAATTGTAGAGGCAGCAGTTTCAGCAGGGGGTCCTAGGTTTTTCTTTCCCTGGCCACATCAACCAGCTCTTACTGGGGAATTCCAAGGCGTTCAAAGGCCAGCCTGGAGATATAATCTCTCCACTTAGACCTGGGTCTGCCTCAGGGCCTCCCTTTCAGCTATCAATGCACTGAACATCTCCATATGGAGGCGACCGGGAGGTATCCTTACCAGATGCCCGAACCAACTAAACTGGCGCCTTTCAACTCAAAGGAACAGCAGCTTTACTCGTAGTCCTTCACAGATGACTGAAGTTCTCACCTTATCCCAGTCGCAGCCACCTTCCTGAGGAAACCTTTTCAGTTTCTTGTATCGGCTGTCTACTTATCATAAATTCAGATTTATAAAAGTCATTTTTTTCCCTATTAAATGTAAAGCTTTAATTGACATTTTCTCCATCCCATGAAGATTATGACTTTCCTAACCATATGTTCTTTCAATTAACTTATCAACATTAACACTCATAAATGTGTCATCAGAGCCCACATGCTGTCCAAATACTGTTCTCTTTCCAGGGGTTTGTGTGGCTGACATCTCTCAAGTCTGAATATAATGTGCAGTGGGGGATATTATTTGAGATTTGTATGTCATCAACACCTGTGGGACCCTGATCCACATCCATCATAATAAGCATATTACTCTCTGACAATCAGGAGAAGTATTCACAAAGGGGTGGGCTGGCCGATCTTCCATCTGCATAATTTAGTACCAGAAAGGTTAATGCTGTCTCATATTCAGCTTCGAAATCATGTCTCCCACAGTGATTTACATTTCCATGTTTTCCTTTATACTTCAGCCAAGAAGCAGAGACATGTGATGGCATGAAGTTAACACGTGGAAGTGAAAGTACTGATTGAAAAGTTAAAAAGTGCTATAAAAAGTGGGCTGCTTGGAGACTGATAATGACAGATAATAATGAGCACGTCATGCATCCGTTTGTTGTTGTGCTTAGAGAGAAGCTTCCCGTGGGGCTGCAGCTGATTTTATCCATCATAATAAAAAGAGATGAGGTTACCCATAATGGGACCATGAGATGTGGCTTTTAGTGAGAAACCACTGATCGATCCACCACAGGCAGCATGTCTACAATGCAACTAGTGTCCTTCTGATTATCTCTTACTGTATGTGTCATGTTGACGTGCAGTCACTGATTTGCAGCAGTTCGTGTCAGATATTATACAGCATCAGAGCAGATCGAACCAAACAGGAAGTCAGACACAAAAAACTGCACACAGAATCAGGTAAATTTTCCAAATAAGACACCCTGTGCAGACTACCGAGTGGATCACATCACTAAACAGACCAAAACAACTGCAATTTTATCATCCTTAGTGGGGTATGAAGCTGCACAGAAGACAGAACAAGATTCAGGTTGCGTCTACACCCGTGGCTCGCTTGCTTTTTTCTGATTCAGATGATAAAATGATACACTGTTGCATTTTTCCTTTAGGTTGTTAAATGTTCACATTGTAATATTGTCAAGCGGGCTAAACTACACACCAACGCAGAGCTGTCCTTATGCCATTACATCTCAGCCTCCTTTTCCATCTGCGTAAGTAAATGATGTCATGTGGTGTGGTCGCACATTTCCAGTCCAAGAAGCAAGGTAACGTTAGCTAGTTGACCTAACCAAGACAATATGAGGCCTTGTCTTGTGATGCTGTTATATATGAGGCTGTTTCCTGCAGGCCTATGTTTGACAGCGGACCTGAGGTCGACTGAAAGGAAGGCCGTTTTGTTCCAAAGAACGATGTCACTTACTGTGAGAATGAGCTAGACTAAAATTTAGAACTAAACCAGTTGTTTAACCAGTAGTTGTTGTCAAGTCCAGTGATGTTGCTACACTGGGCACAAGTTCTTCTGTTGGTGTTGAATTGAAAATTGGAAATGGCAAGTAGCCTATAGTTATTTTGATATTTTTATGGTAATTAGCTCCCTACCACTTGAGCGTGAAGTTATTTTTTCCGCTTGCTGAGTTGATTGCGTTCTCACTGCAAACAAACCACTCCAAGACTCAATTGGAAGCAAGCCGAGACCACCCCTTCAAGGCAGTCTCAGCTTGCTTGTTTTGTTTTGCGTCAGAGTGCAGTTGCTGTGTTCACATATCCCCAAACAAACCGCGTCATGGAGAGAAATGCTCCCTGTTTTGGAACTTTTCCAAATGACCTGGGTGTGAAAGCACCCTAATAGACCTTTGCTGGATGAAATTGGCTTTACTAGCCACTTTGATGTGACGGATAATTGTGTACACAAGTATGCCTGTCTAACATTAATCAATGTACTCTTATTTCCTAGAGTTGTCAGTGTACAGAGAGCAGTGCAGGAGCAGCAGCATGGCAGGCCGAAAACATTACATAAAAATGCTTGTAATGAGGTGAGGTAAGTGGCTTATCCACTAAAATTCAGAATTAACTTTGTGATGTTGGATGTAACTCAACCCATTCTACAAAAAGTAAATAAGTTTTGCACGAGGTATCTTGTCGTGGCAATCCATGCTGCATCTCAAAACTGCTCTGAGCAGTTTTAAGGTGTTTTCACACCTGTAGTTCAGTTCATTTAGCTCAAATCAGTGGATAAGTTGTTACTTATTTGCATTTCCCATTTGGTTCAGTTTTGTTTCACACAAGCAAAATTTCAAACTAACGAAAATGCTCAACAAAACCATGTGGCAGCTGTCATTTCACTAATCGGTCAGAAATCACATTGATTTGGTACATGGTTTGCTGTTCTGATAAAGTGAGAGAAAGGAAAGTTTGTTTGTCTTGCAGGATAGCTATCCAAAATGGATTCGTAGAGTGGGATTTTTTTTCTAATTAGGGTTGTTATTTGGAGCATATACCAGGCCAAAATATGTGTATATAATATAGGTATTTTGTTGCTGCTGCAGGTCAACCCTCAAAGTCATCCTGCAAACACACTGTGCAATAGTTCGATTGTAACTGGAAAGAGAACACCTCTTTAAACAGGTCTTGTCCAGCTGTTTGTTCTGCACCCGAGTTCAGTTACACTGTTCATACCTACCCCAAAAAAACGCACCATGGTTGCATTTTATCAGTCACGTCAAATTAAGCACCAGACAAGTTGGAAAACTAAAAGACGTGTTTGTGTTCATCACAACATCCCGTAATGTATAAAGTTCTGTCGCACAGCTCCGTGTTTCCACACACAGCCGAAGTGGGAAAGTCAGGAGGAAGGAGGACATGCCAATTTATTAACTATGGCCCTTATAATAATAATTTCTGCATTGTATCAGTTGTGGAGGTCCTACACACAAAACTGACAATATTGTGTCTGCAACTAGTAGTCACAAAAGCATTGTGTTTGTCTCACTCTTCCAAAACAAATGCATGCGGTAACCGTCAACCGGATCCAGGGGTTTATGACACCAGGTGGCGTTGGTCAAACCGCTTTTGTCTGGAGTGGCCACTAGAATCAACACAAAATCAAAGTTGAAACAATTGAAAAAAACAATTAATGAAATTTCTTATATAACTGAAACAATTAATCGATTATCAGAACAGTTGACGATTCATTTTCTATTGATTAAACATTTCTTAAATGATAGCTTCGCTATTTGGACCCTAGACCAAAATTTGCGGGGTGTTTCCCGTGGACTGGGAACAAAGAGACAATAATTCACAGATCGGTCCAGTGTTGAGCTTTCTGCAATTTTCCTACAAGCTCTCTCTCACTCTGCTAAAAAAGATTTACATTGGGTAATCATAAATGCGTTGAAAAAACATATAAATGTATTTTTCTGCAAAAAGGCAGAAATGAAAAAAAGAAAAAATGTATCACATGGATTGGACATGACAGTGCTGAATTTAGGTGTATTTTTGCCTTCCCTGATTCTGTAGAGAGCTGACAGTACAGGTCCACATCCACCACTATGGCTCAATCCAGGGACATACATAGCAGCACCACTGTCAGCATCAAGGTTTTATCATATGCAGTATGCTTTGAAGACTGCTCAGGAGAATACCCAAATTTTATTTTTTATTTTATAACCACTTACAAGCTGTCTTTTCTTTGTCAGTCTATTGTGGGTAAAACAAAAAAAAAATCAATTTCCCACAGGCTTGGAATATTGCAAGTGGTCTGTAAATGGCTATAAATCAGTAAGTGGTTTTAACATCTTAGACTCTAGATGACAGTTAAAGTCATTTCACCCTATTTGACATGCAAGGAATCTTCAAAACAAAGAAAGGAACTGCCATGAACTAATATACCTTTGAATCTGAAAATATTTTTTTTTCAAACTTTATGTATTTGTTTTTATAGATTCCATTGTTGTTGCTGTATGTTTGTTGGTTTATATTAAAATGGTAATCGTATCAAAAGGAATGGAAAAGGTCTGCCGCTTAGAGCTGTGTGTGTATGTGTGTGTGTGTGTGTGTTTTAAACAAAGTTATTATATTCTTTTAACAGACCCAGGAGTAGTTCAACCTACTGCTCAGACAGGCACAACCGCTGTGTGTAAACACACACAATCTGTGCTTTTTTGTATATTGATGAATAGCTACGAATAAAAATGCTGAGCATGTTGGATTAAAGGATGCTGCTTTGTTAAGTTGCAAGGCCATATATTAGGACAAGGCTGCTCTGCTCGCTGTACAGGCTGTTCCCTCGGGTGCATAAAAGAACCTAACTCATCACAGAACAGAGCACAGAGCTCTGGCGTAGAGGTCATCCACAGAGCTGAGCACAGTGGGACGAAGGGGGAAATACAATGGACAGCAGGATCAAAAGCGTCCAGAATGAAGACAAATATCCAACGAGGCATCGTTTGAAAAAAAGATGAGACGAGAAGAGTGAGTGCTGAGGAGACTTTCTTTAATGTAAAAATAAATCCTCAGTGTGTATTCAGATCACGTAAAGTTGTTTTGCATGCAATGCTGGATTTGAGATGAGGTTGGCTTGACACTGAAGCACACTTCAAAGCCGACAAAAGCAGCGTCTTGTACTATAAGTGTATCAGACATCTCAGAGCTCGGCGAGGTTGTGACTCTAACTGTAAACCAGAGTCATGCAGGGGTCTGAATTTCAAGACCCACCCCAGCCATGTTCAATACTGCAACCGCCCCGCTACCCACACAGATGGCCCATTAGTTTTACAGTCCGACCATACCCGCTAAAATAAGATTCGCAGTCCAACCTGAAACCTGTGTATTGCCTATAATAACGACATGTGGCAGTGGGAATATCCCGTCTCAAATTTATGTCTGACTGTTATTACTACGCCTGATTGAAAGAAGCGGCTCTCATTAATAAAAAATACACTGAAGTTTAATCATTCAGCCTTCTGCTCTGGGTCATCTCTCCTGCTACCCTGCTTTTAATAATACCTCTGTGACAAATGTAGTTATGTCTATGCCTCGCTTCAACTTCTGTATGAGTAAGTAGACGAGTCAAACAAAATCCATTCATTCCTATTAGAAACTCTGTGATATTTAACGGGCCTGCAAAACTCCTCCCCTCCATAATATTTTGGTCAAGAATTTGCCTCAAGTATGTTCAAAAGATTGAACTTTTGGCAGCAGATTTTGAAGAGACTGTATGAGTGTGCTAGCTTATCTAACGGGCTGCTTTAGCTAGCAGGCTATTTTCTCCAGTTCAGTTGTTCATTTGGATTTACAAGTGAGTTTGTATAGTTAGAACGAATGAGATTATAGTTTTAACACATTGTGAATCTGATTCTGCTACTGTTACATTTCTATCCTTCCGAAAAGCATTTCCTCGCATTGGATGCTAGGGGCATTGTCCAATCTACGGACATCAGTTACACACATAAATGGAAACGAGGTGTTGCATTGTTGTCCGTCAGTGCAGCGCTTCGCTCAGCTGTTATGAGCTGTCACTTGTTCTGATTATCTATCCATCCAGGGCCCTGCTAATCCATCTGGGAAACACTCAATATGTTTGCATAATGTTAGAAAAAGTCAAATTATTCTGTTAGTTCAACTACAGATGGATTTTTAAAATACCTGTGTAGGTAGGTAGCTTTAATAGGTCCCACTTCTGCTGTGTTCAGTGGTGGACAGTAACAAAATAAATTTACTTAAGTACTGTACTTAAGTACATTTTTGGAGTATCTGTACTTTACTTGAGTATTTACTTTTTTGGATACTTATTACTTTCACTTCACTACATTTAAAAGACAAATATTTTACTGTCACTCCATTATATTTCTAGGAAGGCTGTGAAGTACTCGTCACTTTTAGGTCAGCTGTTTTTTTGTTTGTTTGTTTTTCCTAAAATGCAATTGGCCACACGCTGTGTTCTTCAGAGAAGGAAACCAATCACTGGAGGGCTTTCCGCCGCTTTCCACAGAGAAGGAAAAATACAGGACAAATGTGTGCTGTGTGTTATGTTCCTGTGTAGAAAGTCAAGTGGTTCAACAACGGCGAGTACTTGAAAGCAGGGATGTAGTTTGTTTGCAGTAAAAGACTGTAAAGTAAAACTCTGCTTCCCTTAGAGAGGAGGGAGGATAAAGACCTGCTGATTTGTGGGGGTGGGGGCGATGGAGTGTTTAAATAAAAAAATGAAAATGACAATGGCTGTCCTTTCTGTTGACTCCATTGCATTCCTGTGTTTTTATGCATGTTTCTACAGGCTTTGTACAGCAGAGTGGATCTACAAGCAAGTCAGTGCATGCAAGGTGGTTTCAGAGAGTCACAAGGTTCTATAAATGCACCGTGAAAACATTACAGCAATGCACTGATATGAAAAACAAAATGCACTTTTACTTGTACTTTTGAATACTTTAGTCTTTTTAAAAGCAATTACTGTAGTACTTTAACTCAAATAAAATTCTGACTGAGCAACTTTTACTTGTAGTGGAGTAATATTTGACCAGGAGTATTTGACTCATGCACTGGGGTTGAGGACTTTGTCCACTACTGACTATCACATTAATCAGCCAACAGGTTGGAGGAGAAAACACTGAGGACACCTGGTGGACATGTGTGGAATTACAGGTGGAAAACACTCTTTCCAAATGCCCTCTTTTTTACATATGCAAACTTTATTAATTCTTAAAAAAAAAAAAAACGTATTAAATTATCAGCAAACTCAAACATATTCTTGTAGAAAAGGTCCCAAAGTGCCTCTAAGAACATTTTCACAATAATCTATTGCAGCATTTTTAAAGCATCATTAAATCAAGTTACAGGACAAAGCCTGTGCAGTTTGGCTGGTAATAGTAATATTTATTCTTGATTGGTGGATTTTTACCTTTCTCCATTTTTCAGTGAGTCAAATCTTTCAATCACTGGTTTAAATTCTGTATGACCAAGTCATTAGTTCAGTAAAGCAGTTTGAGCTTAATGCCTATTTCAACACTGTGCTGCTCTGTAACTTAGTGTGCAGAAATCATGGCAGTAGGAAAAAGACTTCAAGGATGCAGGAAAAGTTCTACAACTAATGTTTGATGAGGTTACAGTGTGTAGTGACGTGCACACAACATAGACAAGGAGACAGAGCAGATGGGTCAAACTGTCGTCACTTTGTCACTGTGTACAAACTGTAAAAAGCATATTTGGCAACATGTTCTTGAGCTGACTAAAAATACAATCACAATACAACAACTCTGAGGTGTCAGCTCCTCTTCAAACTGCCTTCAACTGTACGAAAGTTTGAGATGTTTCCTCTGTTAAATAGTTTTTGAATAAAGTGAAAAAGTGAGAGCATGTGTGTGTGACAGAGGGGAAAACTATTCAGAGGCAACACAGATCATTGAATGGAGCGTCACTGAAAAAATAATCACTTGTAGTTTAGCAGCAGTGTGTTAGAGCTCTGACAGATCCTCTGCAGGAAACCTGTAAAGGTTGAAATGTTGCTTTTTCTCTGTGTGAGTCAACAGGAGCTGACTCAGGCTTTCTGAGGGGCAGCAAGAAAAAGATGAAAAATGCAGCAGCTGCATGTAGTGAAGGACACGCATGCAAAAAAGTCACGATGCATTCATGGTCAAACAGTTCCAAACCCACATAAAACTTAAATGTGTTTGATGATGTGCCTCAGATTTGAAGAATAACAATTCTCTGTAAAATCTTTAAAAGTCTGTAATAAAAACCCACAAAGAACAAAGAACTCTTTAACCATTTAGAGACACGCAGCAGGAAAGCCCACAGGACACTTTTTGGTCACATTTTTTCATTCTGAGGCATCAAAGACACTCAAATTAGTTTTTAACTGGCCGTCAAAGCACCTGTAATATGTTTGGGATGCTTGGTCAATTTTTTTTTTTCTTTAGAAAAACAAAACCATTAAACATGACACCAGTTAAATTGACCTGTAGATTGGTGGTCTATTCACAGTAATAACTACATATCAGCATTGCAGCAATTTTTATATAAACAAGTGATGAGTATTATATGTAACACTTATTTACATTTAGCAAAGGTTTCAAAATCCCACAGTTCAAAGTCAAACTTGTAACTGTCATGTTTTTGAGTTCAAGGAACCTCTAAACACAGTAAATCAT
>JAQLOL010037459.1:0-17123 GCA_029783665.1 Naso thynnoides
AAAGGGGGGAGAACAGCAGAGGCTGATTGAGGAAAAGTGCAACACATCCAGGAAGAATACTGGTACATGCGTAGTAAAAACACCCTCCACATGATTAACACTTGCCTCCTTGCCGCCCACCCTAACACTGTCAGGTTTTTATCCCTCGCTTTTTATAGTGTGGGAACTTCTGCATCCAGGGGCCAAGAGAATAACTTTGTCTCTACTAGGTCCTGAGAGTAGGCAGTGCAAAAGCTATAATGCTATTTAAACCATAGTGACAGTCAGAGTAAGGTTAAGGATAAACTGTATTTATCCTTCAAATGCATATTGTGAGCCATTTTGTCTGTTTCTGTCTAAAATTGGCTGCACCACTAGGACAAAAGGAGATCCAGTGGGGGAATTTTTGACACTTCAGGAGAGTTCCCCTTCTGTCTGAGGCCATGGATTTGACACATCCTTTGAAACTGAAAATTAAGAAAGGTGGTGATGTTGGCTTAACTTCACTGACAAGTCAGTAGACTCATAATTAGATATACACAGCAAAGTGTGCCATTATCAACAACTTTGTGTGTGTTTAAGGATGACCTTCTGAGTGTGACCTTATTTACTGATCCCAGCAGCTGCTGTCCCATCAACTACACACTACTTAAATCCTAATCAGAATCACAGTAATAGGAGCTATTGATTGTCGAACAGAATTATCAGTCTTCGCACAAGGACATCCAGTCTGTTAAAAGAAACAAAGGATTGTGAATTGATTTGTCCCATGTTTATAACCTTGGGTTATAGACTGTATCAAATCCCTATATTCACATTGTGTTTCATTATGTACTTTTAAAAATGTTTTGATTGTAAGTTGGGCTAACTTATATGTATAATACAAATAAATACTAAAATAAATAAATTTTTTAATTCTAATGTATAACTGGATCCAACAGTCTTACCCTGTGTGTTGCAAATTTCAGATGCACTGGCAGTAAAGTGACTTACTCGGCATCTGTTGAAGGTCAGTTTTTTTAATCTAAAATAAGTAACCATTCATTCAAGATGCTAGATAACTTTAGTAACATAAAATATACAGAGTTTACTCTAAAATGCAATAAGAATAACAGTTCTGTTAAGACTGTATTATGTTTACATAGGTGATAATTCTCTGAATTACCTGTATTTGTTACTGAATATAATGCATTTTGCTACCTAAATATTGTATGGCATTTGATTATTATCGTTTGTTTGATTTCTATATATTGTTTATTTATTGTTTATTGTTAATACCTAATTATTTCTGGAAAAGTAAAGGAACTGCTTTATGAGAAAACAATCTTAATTTTTTACTTTTACACACACAGCTCCACTGCAGTGTATCTAATGCACAAATTCAATCTGTTTGTCTAACTTTGGCTATGATAGTGATGAACTAACACTCACTGATACTTAATTCATGCATCTCTTCAGTATCTCTCTCACCATGGCTGATATCTAACATTCTGATGTGGACAGTTGAGGGAAATTAGCTGAATTCCTCTGCAATATGTCAGTTTTTGGACCAGTATATGCGTGGGTTAATGAGAATTTGTGTTAAGTGGCCAAACAGAGGCCAAGGATGGACATCAGACTGTCAGTCTGATGTCCATCTCCTTGTTCACCTTGCTAATAGGATCAAGTGCAGGGAGGCTTGTGGCCGGGCAACCAGCAGGGTGTTGGCTAATTGAACGCTGCACACCCTCGCCCATCTGCCTCAGATGGTCCGTGAGATCTGTATCCCTGGGGATTAGGAATATGATTGTGTGTGTGTGTGTGTGTGTGTGTGTGTGTGTTTAACCAATGGACCCTCTCTTTTAATTTTTCTGTTGTTTCCTTTCAACTTTTCGCATGACATGTCTACATCAAATGTCCCCCCACATAAACATTAAGCTTATGGGCCAGGGAGGCTGGATGCCACTCAACTTAGTGGAAGACCTGGGCTTTTTTTCTCTCTTTAGTGTGAATCTGATGGATATTGATGTGATGATTCACATTGGATACATCACTGTATAAATCGTATATGTTCAACATTTAAATTTATTTACATGTGTTGACACAGAAATAAGATTAAATATAAAGAGTTTTTCAAGAATGCCTAACCCTAGCATTCTAATACCCCTTAGGTATTCAATTTATTATATTTAGATATGTCGCCTGGGTTGTTCATTGTGTGTAATTTCCTTTTCATAAACACATCAGTCAGAAAAGTTACTAATTGGTGCACATCATTTCACCAGAATCCAGAATAATGTGTTTAATTCTTAAAATGTAATGGAGAGAACACCTAAAACCGATGCTAAATGAGTCCCCCTTAATGTTAAAAACTAAACCTGTGTCTTTACAATCTGATCTGTTCAGGTAGACCTTACAGGTTGTTCTAGAGTTAGCTTTGTATATCCATATATTGTTGCTTTAGTGCACCTCCTTTTAAGTCCATGTTCTGACTATGAAAGCTGTGGGGAGATATGTGGGGACAACAGAAACTGTGATGCCAGTATTGTTGACAGTGATAACAATATGAAGCAAGCTGAAAAAGGACTGTTATATTCTCCACTCTGTCACACAGACATTTGCTGTCTTCATTACCCTGACCCAGATTCAGAGGTGATACACCATGAAATGCTTGTGTTAAGTATAAATCCAACTTAAACCTGGCATAAAATGATAGTAGGTTACAAAAACCAGGAATTTTGAGTTCCTGAATGATCCGGATAAGATCTGAATCATGAAGCTAATTGTAGACACTATATATAAAAATTTATGAGAATAAATGAGAATATAAAATTACAATAATAATAAAACAACACTCCAAAGGAAAGCCTCCCGTACCTCAACCATAGTAATACCCATCCTGCTGATAGAGTGAGAGACACTGATGGTACAGCTCACATGCTTTTATCGTCCTAAAAAAAAAAGAGAGATTCTCTCAGATCGCATTAATACATCACACTTGGCAAGTTACAGATGTTAATCGAAATAAATCAAAGGAAACAGGGTACACAATTTTTTAAATTAGTATCACAGGATCAACTAAGTGTCACTGAATGATCTAACTCTGGATGATGTTGCTATGAAAGCTGGTCAAGCCTGAAACCACAGATGCTGTGTGTAGTCTATTGATTATCACACTTGTATGAATTCAGCTGTTATTATGAATTACTTATGAGTCAGCTTCGTTAGTCTACTTCTGATTGTCTGTTCCAGTGTGACTTGACGAGACTTGTTGCTCATGTAGCATGAGAGGCTGTGCTAGGTTTGACCCTTCAAGCTTATTGTTGTGCGTTGTAGTGATATTTTGAGCTTAATTTGCTTTAAAAAGGTGTTGCTACTAAGAGGCATTTTTAAATGTAAATCGCACCATTCACTGAACCAAGCAACTCTGGCCATCTGCCTCCATTATGTTTACATGTAGCTGCCGTGATGGTTGTATGTTCAATGATGTACTGGGTCAAAGGGCGTCATAGAGGGTGATTATTCAGCAATAATTTTTATATAATTAAGTAAGCAAAATCGATGCATGACACGAAGTGCTAGTAGGCAGTTGTACCGAAAGACTTCCTTTTTACTTTTAACCGGCAGAAACAGTCAGAGAGAGACAAAGAGCAGAGAGTGTGCGCATGTGAAAGAGACACACGGCGGCAATAATAACGACAAAAACTACAGTAGCAATAGAAATGTGACTTAGTGATCATGATAGCATGCCTGATAGTATGTATATGATCAGTGTATGTAGTTACATTGCTATTCTTCCTGGCCCATGATTAGTTCTGCATTAATGACTAGCCAGCTCGTAATGTAGACCTCTGACTATCCCTGCTGCAATGCAATACACCGGAAAAACTCACCAATCCCTCTCGCTCATTTCATTTCTACTACTTGCAGCTGTGTCTGCAGTTTTTCACAATGGCAAAAACACATTCTTGAAGCTAGGGCCCTGTTTGTTGAAAATCCACACAGAAAAATCAAAAGCATAAACACAAAATACAAAACATTGAACATCGCCCTTCAAAAGCAAGTGCTACATTTAAAACCACACACACTCTTCTAAATATGATACCTATGCATTTAAACTTCACACCGAAAAACCAATTAAACTGATCTTTCCAACAGCAAAAGCACTCTGTCATGCCTAATCCAAAACATTTTTAACATATTTACTTTTCTAATGATATGTGCCAAGCGGAATAACACAAAACTGTATGTCTCTGGCATGTCCATTGGTAGCTGCTTTAAATATTAACACAAATGCAATGTGGAAACAAAATCTGTTTATTCTCAGTACTCAAGATGACATGCATACAAACAAAATACAATATTGCAATGACAGTCTAAACCATTTCCGACATGCATCTGGCCAAAGCACATCATCAACATCACATGTGATTTCCACCCTGGCCAAACATTGGGGAAGAAGTGTTGTCTGGAGTGGTGTATCCAGCCCCAGCATGCCTCCACATCAATATCTCCCAAAGCTGACACACACCTGTTTTTGAGTTATTATTGTGAATCTCTGATTAATAAAAGTAAAGAAATAATGCTCAGGTAATGGTAACAACTTTTGTTTTGTTCAGTTTTAACTGCAAGCCCTCAAGCCGTTGTCCGTTGGAGATTTTTGATGTGTTCTGTGACTTTTTTTGTCACACTGGAACAGCACCCTGTTTGTGGTGGAACCTTCTGATTTACTAATTGGCTGTGTGAGTTGATTTCTGGTCAGCAGAACAGCTGTGCAGGTGTTTGGCCAGGTCTCTGGTCTCGGGTCATTGTCAGTGCTGTGACTGTGCAGTAACATTACCTTCAAAACAGTTTTTTACATTCAAGTACCTCATATTTAAGTCTTGTTTCACTGGTCAGACCAATAAAATCTTGAAAACATCAACAAGTTTTTGTGTTTAATCTGACATTTTAAAAATGCAGAGGCAGAGCAAATTGCATTTAAATGCCACAGTGATTTGACTGTAACATATATTTATTGTGGAATATTCAAAGTAATTGAAACTGTCAGAACATGTGCAAAAATAAACTTGTGTAGACACCTCATGAGGAAAGTGACTGTAATTCTGACGACACATAAATGAAGGCTCCCGCACACTGTCTTCACTTGCTTAGGTTTATTCAACAACGTTTCCGTCCTGAGACCTTCGTCAGGTTATAAAGGTGTGTTTGAGGGAGGGAGTGGTTTAAATAACCTCAGAGCCAATCAGCGCCCTCACGTGACAACACCACAGAATATACATAATATCACAGCGGGAACAAAGTATACATTATATCACTGGAGAGTCAAATAAATAAAGTCCAACAATAGGCTAAGATGCCACAGGCGTACAAAGCATACAAGAAAGGCATAAAAAACTGAATAGTAGGCTAGATAAGGTAAATCGTATAGTTTAAAAAAAACTTCTGAATGATAAACAGCTAGAAGATCCTGAGAGGCACTTGGGGATAAGGTATAGGTTGAGCTACATAGAAAAATATCCTAAATACATTTCTGACAAGATACAAAAGGAGATAGTAGGACATATAATCCAATAATTTAAATACATATCAAAAATACAACATTAAACATTTTGTATATATCGAAAATACAACATCAACCATTTTTTATATCGAAAATCAGACTCTTCAGGCTGTAAAAGCACATGCTGCCCCAGCTGGACCTCACGATATGTTGTGACATTTTATCTTTCAGTGTCAACAACATTATGAACGCCTTCTACATAAACATCACAAAGCAAGTTATTATACTGACAGCAGCTTAACTTTGTAACCAATCCTTTTGAGTGTAATGTGAATGTTACATTATTGCACATGTGAGCCTTGTGAAATGATGCAACAACACATTCATACATTTCAACAATTAGCCTCACACTAATGGACTGATTTTGATTATTTGTTGATTATTGATGTTTCACAGTTCAGAGCAGCAGGTCCACCACAGCCTCATCTGAAAGCATTTCCTCGAACACTGCAAGGTAACAGGAAGAGGTGCCTCCAGAGTGACAGATGGAAACAGTATTCAACAGTACCAGACATTTCCAAACATCACCAGGCATTCTATAGAATGAAATTCAGTTATCAGGCCATCATCTATATCACCTATTTTGCTACCTCTGTTTGCTTTAGACATTCAGGCACCAACGTTTCTTATTATCTCAGTTCAAAAGAATAAAAACACAACAACTCAAAACTCAAATTCCAGTATTATGTCCCCCAAACTGTATCACATTTCTTAACAAGCTTAGTTTATTGGTTTATTGGTTATTTAACTTTAAGACATTTGGTGCAAATCTTGAATTTGATTTTTGGTCTGTTCTTTGACTCTATTGATGTGTTTTAATTTAACCACAAGATGGCGCCTCAATCAGGTATCACCTGTAACAATACAGGTGATGTCAATGATGGCCTGGTGAATAAAGGATGTCATTGTATTGAATGCCTAGTGATGTTTGAAAATGCATTAAAAGAGGTTTTTCAGACCAGTTTTCCTGTTTGACCCCTACTGAAGGCATAAGTATGATGGCTTGAATTCAGCAGGATGCTGTTTATATTAGGTGAATAAATGAGCATGTCTCTGCTGTAATTTCATCTCACTTACACTGTAATTATTTATTTAAATAAAAAGACAAATGAATTATTACTTTTGACATGTATCATCTTAAAATTATTTTCTAGTATACCTGATGTGTTATTAGCAAATTAATTTTTGTTAAGGACTTTAATTCTCTACAGTGAGAATGGCTCTTAAAAATGTAACTGGCTTTTCGTAAACATGATTATAAATGGATGTGATGTTAAAATAACCAGAAGTTCCCAGAGACTAACAGGTTAAAGTTGAACAGGAATAGAAAACTGGATATACTGGTACCTGCATGATTGTGCTGTTCTAGGTTGTAATGTTTCCAGTTTGCTGGCACCTTTGAAGCAATTTACAAAATGTCATAACAACAGACTGGTATTGAATAAAAACAATTCAACACAAGTTTTAGAATTCTCTTATCATACAGGTGTAGATGTTGAAGCCAAGCAATGTTATATTTACACATTTTGATCACATGCCATTCATGAAGGTTCTCCCAGCATGGCCACCCTGGACTAGCTCTGTGCCCAGGATAGGCCCTGGCAGGTCTGATACTGGCAAGTTGGGTGACGGTAAATAAAGTACTCGTACCTAAAAATTTTAATATTTTGGCCTGATTTTCCTTTTGCACTTCACATTTGTTCATCTTTGGTTTTTATTGCAGTGAACATACGGACTTTGTACTCAACTTGGTTTAATGTCGTCAACTAGTCCTCACTCTTTTGCTCTTCTGCATGTGGAGCATGGATAAGCAGAGAGAGCAGAGCAGAGTCATTGCTCAGGACAGCAAAACACATAAATGACGGTGATGATCTGCTAAAATTAAACAAGCACATAGAAATTCTGTAAATGTAATAAAGAAAATGTTTAAATGATATGAATGGTAGGGACACACTGCTACAGTGTCCCACAATGAATGTGTTGTGAATCTTAGATGCTCTTCAGATCATCTAAGTGGCCTGATGATGCTCATGTTTAATGGAGTGCCCCTGGACTCAACAGACTCTCGACACAATAAGTTAGATGAAACATTTATTTAGTTTCATACATCATCCTGGTACAAAATCCTGGTCTATTTAACATCATGGGAATGAAACTGAAGTACTAAATAGTGATTTAATAACAGAACACATTTCTGTGCTCTAGACAAACCTATGAATAATATAATTATCTGGAGTGATTTAAAAGGGCATCAATATAATTATTTGCAACGCTGACACTTTTAATATGGTTAGGATTATCTTACAACCATTTTGTAAAAAATGGAAACAACACAGCCCTCACAGCAGCTGCAAATCCGTTGATTACTGAGCAGTTTTTTAAGCATGGATGTAAGTCACTTTGTAAGAGCAGTACAGCTTCACTTTCAGTTGAAAAAAATGAAACACCGATGTCTCAAAATACACTTTATCATGTTTCAAGACATATCTTGAATGTGTATTTCCTTCAATTTTCTGCCTTTTAATTGTAAGTGTCAAATAAAGCTTACGTTTGCAGAAAGGATCATGCTGGGTGACTATACCATTACTATACCATTACATTCAGCTATCAACCCCTCAAATCTTGCCATGTATGGAGGCAACATTTGTATTTGGAGTTTTTGCAAGTGGGAAACTCCACTGTCTGCTTTGTAGCATGGCCTAGAGGCTTAACAGTGTTTCTCTGATGCTAAAATATTTGATATTGCCCAGTACATTCCTGCAGTTATTGGATTGTAAGAGACAAACAATGTTAGGTAAAAACATTAAATTAACTCTATCATTGTATTAAACTTCTTTCCATTATTGTTAAGGTATACGTTTGGGCCTATTCCAACTTCTTGAAAAGAAAGAGAGAGAAGATGAGAGATGCTGTACAACACTTGCAAACGCAATAAACCACAAACATAATACAAATCTGTAGCTTTTAATGTAATAATCCCACAAATGTAATACATTTCCTACAAACATATGTTGCTTACTGCAAACGTAACATGAAATTTTCCACATATGTAGTAGATATTACATTTGCAGGGATTTGTTACATTGGGAGCTTTCCCACTTCGTTGTCTGTTGGATTTAAGGATTTTTGCTTCTGTGAGTTTTTCTGTTCATTCACCTGTGGGAAAAACAGACTTAAAGACTTCTGCCGACTTAAAGACTGCTAACATGAATGTTATCTGCATTAACTGTTTTGTTACTTATTCATCATCCGGTTCAGCATCTCTGCTGCAAACTATCAAGTGTTTGTGTTTGTGCACCCACCTCCCTGCATTCACCTGCTTGCTGGCTAATCTTTCTCCATCTGATTCTCTCAGCTCTCCCCAAGCCCACAAATATTTAACCTGATTGAGCATTCTGAGCATTGCTGCCACTGACCTGCTTGCTGATTATTTACACTGTGCTCTATAAAGCATAAACTTTGTACTAATCTGACACTAATATTCTGATAATTCATGTGAATTATGGATGTTGTTTTGGAGGATGTAGTTTAAATCTGCTAATGAGTGTAGTGGTATGGTGTCGAGGGAGACAGCAATATGCTGCAGTTTGTGGCCTCCTCAGTCTTGCCAGTGTCAGGAGAGATAGCAATGGGCTTGAGAAGGTGCTGCCAAGCACCATGAGAGACAGCAGTGGGCTTGAAAAGCCCCTGCTGGCTATGCAATATGTGATGCAGTCATACAAACTCATTCCAAGTTGACATCATTCTGCATGCAACAGAAATGTGCCTAAGGACTCAGGTAAATAAAACGTGACTTGGAGTCCAGTGCTGTACACGACACTGCCGTTATTGGGCAGATGAGGTGCATGTCTTCTAAAATAGGCAAATATGGTAACAGAAGGTGGGAAATGAATAGGGTAACACCCCCTTTACACCTGGTACTAAAATGCTTTCTGTATCTGAATAAGATATCCACATAGTTAAAGATCCAATCTTGCCTTTGCATTTACACAGGGTATTTTTAGTGTATTCTCGTTATCCACATTGAGATCAGATCTCTCTCCTCTGCAGGAAAACCTGCACATAAGAAGTCTCCTATTTGAAATAAACACCCACCCTATGTAGAGCACAGTGTTAAGTTACTGCTAATGCAAAACGAACATTTCCTACTGCTGCAGCTCCACATTCAAAGCATTTGACTGGCAAAATGGGACTTGACTTTTATTTTGAAGATGGCTAATCACAGAAAACACAATGTGCTCAGACAGCTTTGCTAGCTTAATGCTACTGATCATTAACAATGTGTTTGTGGAGCAAAACAACGATAATTTTCATTTGCTGAAATCGGATTAATTTTAAATATGTCAGAGAGAAGTTTTATACCATCTGTGAAAGTGTTGAAACAAGAACAGAGCATAGATGACTAGCTGCCTTTAGATGACAGGTGAGCAAACAAACTTCTCAGTCATTTCAGTTACCAAGTTCTCCATTACAGTCCGAAATATTTTGAATCAGGTGATTTTTGCCTCTCACTTAGACAACTTTTCCATCGTCCTACAGGTCAACTCTCCTTGCTTTCCATATTTAAGTAAAATGTCACTGTGTCTTCAGCAGCTCTGTGCAGTGACCCAGCCTAAAGCAGAATGTTACGTTAATTGTGGCGTCTGTCCGTCTGACAGTTTTGATTTTTTCGAAAGGCAAAATTACAGTGGGGCCAGTGCTGCCTGGAACACTGACTGCTGTGCACTGCTGCAAGCCTAATGTGAGCAAGTTGTATGGATTGCATTGATACCTGCATCAGATCCAAACACAATGCAAGCCAGACAACCTTCAGATGTGGGCAGATCCAAACACAATCCGATCTCGACGTATTTACACCTTGTTTTTCCTGATCTAGATAACTTATCTGGATACAGATTGCATTTAATGCCAGGTGTAAATGGGGTTTATACATGGTCTGTGTGAATACTCTTTTCTGATTGGTTGACAGCTCTTGTTAAAAACTGTTTAATGCAAAGGCAGGTTGGCACAAGTTTAATCACCGTTCAAAATTCACCAACTTGTAACCACAGCAACATGTAAACTTGTTCCTTAGTTACTGCAACAAGTGCAGTGACTTGTCAGCTTGATAAACTAATTACCGGAAGGGAAAACACACAGAAAATACACAAATGGCTGATTTAAGTAGTAGTAGTCAATGCATTATCATCTGAACACCACAGGGAGGCGCTTGTAACACACAAGCTGCAAGAAGTAGCCTCCCTCCACTCCTTGGGAGGTAAGATAAAATTGGTAAACAAAGTGTCCACTAACTGAGCTGTGCGATCTGAAGTGATGGTTCAGTCATTAATAGGTGAGTAACCCCTGTGTTTGATTTTTAAAATGTTGGCAACTGAGTCTACGTGCGTTTATTCCATGCTACAGCCCTGTTACACTGTCCATCTAAACTTTCTGATATCAGTCAATCATCTCAGTCCTGTTCACTGTTCAACCCTCTACTCATGATGGAGACAATCACCTGTCATTTTGTTCCTAAAAATTTTATTGATGACATGACTGGTTAGCGAGGTAGACTTGCTCTGTAACACATTAACACGTCTCATCTGGCACGACTCATCTGTAAACCATTTTAAATCACTCCGCTGAGGCAAAGAACTTTGCCTCCACATTGTACCTCAAAATCGTTTAACGCATACCTCCTCGTTGATAATCCCTTACATAACTCATAGATATAGAGAAATTGTCTTGATAGCACACCTCGAACAAGCGGGTATTTTGGCAAAACCATGAGTCGTATAAACGAAATAACCAGATGAACTGCTTCCTAATGACTTGCTGAACAAAGTTACATATCTTTTGTATGGATAACTACAAATCTGGCAGCCTGAGCGAGAGAGACATCATCACAGCATCACAGTAAATGATAAAAACAGGATCAGCAAACTGATCAAAAAGGCTGGATCAATAACTGGTCTTCCCCCTGACAATAGAACAAGGAAAAAATTGAAAACGGTTCTTTATTTTGAGACCATCTCCTGTTAAGTATCTTTAAAAGCTCACTTAGTGAGCAGCTATTGATGCCTCAGTGCTCCACGGAGTGACTGAGAAGGTCCTTTGTACCTGCTGCTGTCAGGTATTTCAACAAGCACTGCTGGTAGCTCTGTACCAAGAGGCTCTGTAAGGTGTTTCATTGTTTATTGTACTCTATAGAGCAATTGGCTGCAGTTGCTTTTTGTTTGAATTATATATTAGTTTGCTCCCCGTATTTAAAACATGCCACTCTGCTACCACTAGACTGCTCAGTCATGTTTGTGATTGATCAAATACTACAATACCACCTCTTTAACGTGAACACACTTGTGTTAATTAGTAAAACCTGGGTTAATTTACCAAGTTAACCAGCTTTGTGTGATCGCTGAGCTGGATCTCGTTTGTTAGGTTTAGTGAAGCCAGCTAATGTAAAGAGATAAAGTTGTGCTCCATGTGTTACAGGTTTCACTAACTGGTTGTAATTTTTAATTTTAGTGTGTAAGCAATGGTAAAACTAAATTTGTATCGGATAAGTTAAGAACTTGCTGCTGACAAGGATCATTGCTGATTGACATCAAATGCATTAACTTTCAGAAGAACAACATTCACTCACGTTTTATCCTGCGTCAGTGTAAGTTTCACTTTAATTTTTTTCACACTTACACAGACAGAGGATCACTAGCTGTATGAGAAACTCAACCCATGGTGCAAAAAAAGGTCTTACTACAACAGTAACCAGTTTCTGTAGAAAGATTTGCAAAGGAAACAAACACTAAATGAAATTATTATAACTATAGTCAAGGAATAGGATCACACCACTCTCCCTCACTAATTTAACACACCTAGGCCCTCACTAAATCACACACCTGTGCTTCATTTCTGTTTATTATTCTCCTCCTAGGGAGCTCTCCACACCTTTTGGGGCAGCCCAGCTCATGTCTTTGCTGCGAGGTCCACCATGGTCTTCTACTACCTGTGTGGAGCTCCCTCACACAGCAACGAAATACATCACTGCTGCTCCACTGCCTGTTTTTTTTGCTCCATCCACATGTTCTCCAGCAGTCTTCTCCAGACTGGGGCCCGCTGCACCACCTCATCCCATAACTCCCCGACCTACTCCCTCAGCGCCAGCCAGTGCACCTCCATCAGCCCATGGTCCAGTGCCCCAAGGCATTGATAATCGGGGGAGGCTGGTCCCTTTCAAGGCGGCAGGATGGTCTACAACAGTTTCAACAACCTAGGTCGCAATGTATCCAGCTGCAGCTTTCTCCGTACCTGCTCCTTATGCAGCAGCCACATGCTAGGACAAGTTGCCCTCATAACCCCACTAAACATGGTTTCCGACTATGACAGTTCCTCAAAATGCCCATAAACATTCCTACCTTGAGGACTCCCCTCGCACACCACCTAGATTCAGTCAGTTTGTCAACTTCCTCAATGATGGCTTCACCTTTGGTTTCCACCCTGGCATTGAGGTTATCCCTGATTCCCCTTTCTCCAGTCTGCATTGGCCGAGCCCGACACAGTTGGCAGACTACTGGCCAAGGAGGTTGCTGATGGTTTTATGATCAGCCAATTTTTCCAGTCCACCTTTCTCAGTTTACAGAATCAGCCCCATCAGCGTTACCACCAGAAAGTACTCTGGCAAGAAGAGGCTTATCATTGATCTCTCTTCCCTCCACGGCACCACCACACTCATTAACAGCCTCATCCCCGTTCTTACTTTTTCACGTAGTACATCACCATCGCTTACACCATCAATCTGATCCCTCTTCCCAGCCGCGGTGCCTGGTAGGCTAAGGCCAACATCATCAGCGTCTTCAAGGTCCTCCCCATCCATCCCTACTTCTGGCAGTTCTTTGGCATCTCATGGAAGGGCTCCTTCTATTTTATAGTCAGCCTCACCTTTGGATGCAAGAGCAGCCCCAAAATATTTGATTCCGTCTCTGAGGCCCTCTGCTCGATCCTTCTTAACACAAAAATTTCCCTACATCATCCATTTTTTGGATGATTTTGTGACAATCACACTGCCCTCCTCCCCTCCATCATATGGTCTCTCCACCTTCAAGTCAGCCTTGGCGTTCCTCTGTCTGAGGAAAAGGCCCAGCATGTCATTCAAGTTCCTCGGCATCACCCTCTACTCCCTCTCCTTCCAGGCTTCCCTTCCTACCAAGAAACTTCACCGCATCTCTCTGTACTTTTCCAACCACCTCCTTGCCCACTGCTGCACCAAACGCCAGCTCCTCTCCCTGCTCGGTCACCTAAACTTCACCATCCGTATCATTCCTCAAGGCCAGTCTTTCATTTCACACTTGCTATTCTTGTCTTTCACCATTCCATCCCTACATGGCCACACTGTACTGGACGATTCCTGCAAGATGGAGCTAAGAATGTGGCAAGATTTTATTTCTTCGTGGAATGACATTTCTATTTTCAATGACAACCACGTTACTAGGCCTGAGGACATCCAGCTTTTCACCGACACGACACCTTCAGTTGGTTTCGGCAGTTTCTACAGTGGTTGGTGGTTTGCCTCTGAGTAGCCACTGGAGCTGGCATCACTCTCCCTTCCTTTGCCCTCTGTGAGTTGTACCCTGTTATATGCCCTTCTCTAGGGGAATGAGTGGTCTCAAAAAGTCATACTAATCCATTCAGACAACCTCGCTGCTGTCGACATAATAAATAAGGGCATTCCCAGTCAACATCATGATGTTCATCCCCAGGCTGAATTTAATATCAGCCCAGCACTAGTTCATCATTCGCACTGCTCATGTTCCCAGTTATCAAAACTCCACTGCTGACCCTCCTTCTCACTTCTCAATTCAGAAATTCAGATCCTTCGTTCCAGACTTGTACCCTTTACCAATCCCAGTCCCTGCATTTTCAGCCACCATTTTCATCTGAACCCCCAGCTCCTCCACCTGGTCACAGCATCACAGCAAGCAATCCTTAACAGTCTCTCCCCTAAAACCCTGTCGTCGTATTATTCCGGTTGGTGCAGTTTCATATCATTCCATACCTTCCACAGCCTACTATTTTCCTCCATTGACATCATTATGTTGACAAGCTTCATAACATACACCCCACTCAGTTCTCAAAATCAGAACATCCACCATCCAAGTGTACCTCAGTGGTGTCAAATTATTTGTCAAACTTCTCTTTGGTGCTTTAGTCCAATCCATTTCACATCCCTATATCCACATTGTTCTCAAACGCATTTGTAAAACAGAACACTAGCTGGCACCAGAACGCTTATATGACCTCAGTCTCCTCACTTGCTGCATCCAAACCCTTTGCACAGGCTACCCACTGACTTGACCCTAGAATCAGTGTTCCTCCTTGCCTTCTTCGGTTTCTTGCGCTGCTCAAAATTCACCTCTGCCTCAATTACTTACGACCCCTCTCAACACCAGAGTTTCTCCAACATTTCCATCCACTACCACGACACCCTTACATTCAGTCTCAAACAAAGCAAAACTGACCAACTTGGCCTCTCTCACCTCATCTTTCTTTTTCGTTTAAACTCATACCTGAGCCCTTACTAACCCGCTCTTTCCTACATTAACTGGAGACTGGGACACCATTTTTCTGCCTTTATTTCTTTGATAGGACAGCTGAAGAGTGGACAGGAAACAAGGTGGACCTAAACCCATGGCCCCTGTGGCGAGAATACAGCCTCTGTATATGGGGCGTCTGCTCTACCAACTGAGCCACTGGGCACACCTGACATGCCCATTCTTACTTGATTCTGTAAATCTCACCTTTTTGGGGGGGGTTGATGACAGTGAGTGCTCATCAAGATGCATCACCACCCTGAGTCTCAACCCCCTGGTTTCCTCAACAAACAAGTTTACTCGGCCCCTGTTCATCACTCGACTTCCGATGCCACCCCTTTCATCTACCAAACTTGACCCTCACCCTATACATCCCAATCATCTTTCGATATTCATTGAGATGTTCAAAGCTATTCAGTGGCATGGTCTTTTTTAGTGAATTACAACATGACAGGTAACAACAGTGGGTATTCAAACACATTTAAACAGTTTACTTGGAGTTATAGCCTTGAACACATTGACTCAAGGCATGCTGGCTGGAATACACAACCCCTTATCACGCTACAATATCAAGTATTTCATATTCCCTTGTTACACCCCCATCCAGGGGTGCTGCAGCACACATGTAGACAGAAAGAAATAGTGACAACAAGTGACACTTTATTTACCCGGTGCAGTCAGTGAGAAACAGCTGGATAAACTGAAACGGGTGTGTTTTGGACCCAAATGCAGTACACCGGAGAACGGGAACAGTTTGTAATGACCTTTATTTTCACCACAGCAGACGAGGTACGGAGCAGAATGAGTAAACTCAGAATAAAGTTCGTTCTTCGGGCTGTGCGCCCTCACAATGTCTCTGTGGCTCAGTAGAAGGGACGGGCTGAAGCCAAAACCAGCCGAGAAATTCCTGCATCCACAGCTTAAAACAGTTCAGTTCTCTTTCAGTAAGGAGGAAAGAGAAGTAGCTTACTTCGACCGCTGATGTCGAACAACGAACTCCGAAGCCTGGAGAAATCGCTGATGGAGCGGAGGTGCCGTCGAGGAGAGAGCGGAGGAGTAGTCGGAGCCAAGCGGGGAGGTTGAAGCCAGATGAGCAGTCCACGGAGGCAGAAGCACCAACAGGGAGCAGGCCGTGGGAAAGTCGAGACCCAGCAGATGAGTCGTTACCAGCAGAGCAGAGAGACGCCAGAAACGCTGAGGCAGAGCATGAGGTCAGAGACAAAAGGCAGGTGAGTTTACCGGGGAGCAGGCGAGGAGAGCAGGTCGGGAACAGGCAGCGTCGGCACCGGGAGATCAGACGGGGAATGAACGCTGGAAAGTCTTGCATACTGCAGAAGAACAATTGGGCAACAAGTGAGAGTGCTGGAGAGGCTTATATGCAGGGCTGATTACAATGAGCTGCAGCTGTGTAGACAGGTGAGCAGAGATGACTTAATGAGGTGGCAGGTAGGGTGGAGCAGAGGGAGGGAGAGTGGAAAGTCACTGCAGCAGAGTGACAGGAGGGAAACGAGGGACTGTGACATAAACAGAGAATTTATATCCAAAAAATAACACATATAAAAAAGGCATGGACAATGGCAGACTGCAAAAAAATTCAACTAGTCTTTTCAATTCAATGCTTTGTTGTAAATTTATCATAAAATGGCATGAAACATTTTATTATTGTTGGATATTGCCAAAGGAAAACTATGAAGCAGGCTGACTGCCTGCGTGGACACCACATGCGAGCTAGATGCAGACATGCTGCTGAGATACACACAGGATGTGTCGCCCAGGCAACACCATGGTTCAAATTGCGGGGGAGCTAAGGGGAGCTTAGCTTGAAAGTCTCCACTGAGAAGTTTAGGGGGAGCTCAAAATAATTTTCCACTTCTGAGTATAAGTTTCTGTGTATCTTATTTTGATTTTTTAAATGTAGGTTCATGAAAAAAAGGGTAAATATGTCAGTATTGTGTTTTTATTTGCTCATTAATTTACATTCCATTTTCCAAACATCTGTCTCCACTAATTAACACAGTTCTGTGTCTATTCTTGCTGTG
>JAQLOL010037533.1:0-17115 GCA_029783665.1 Naso thynnoides
ATGTATATATTCATATATAAAGGGCGTGGTCACTTTTGTTCTCTTTGTAATGAACAAAAGCATTTCCTATTTTAATTACGTTTTTGCAGTACAACGATATTACAATAGAACAAAGATATTTAGACTTTTATGATATTGGCATTTTTACTGATATTATTATGATCTTGATCTAGAATTTATTACGTAATAATATATTGTCGTTCACATAATTTTATTTACATGATCATAAAATGAATACGTTTAAGGACACATCATTGTCAGTCTTTAAATATTTCTTCTCTTCTAGGAAAATATTCTGTAGGACACATTTCATATCTACTTTGTTAGAGTAATAACAGGACCGCATTTAATTCTCAGTGGAGGGAGGTTTTTGTTGCAGGATGTATCACTGTGGTTGTTATAGTGCACTGTGATCTAACTCCATACAAAAACTCCACCCCGCTCTTTAGAGTCATGACACAACTACTGTTACTTTAACTACAGCATGTTTCATATTAGTTCAAGTAATATAGATATCTTAGATATCTTATATCATGAAGGAAGCATCTGTGCAAAGGTTTCCTGATGACTGTTTTTTAATTATTAATTTACTATTTAATTCAGTAACTTTATATTGACTCCTGAAAATTGCTTTCTAATCATGATAATGCTACTATAGAACAATCATATATGAATATTTTATTGATCCAGCATATGATTAAAAAAAATGGACAGATGGCTTCCACCTTTTTTTTTTAAAAGATATTTTTGGGGCTTTTTGTGCCTTTTTTAGGACAGGGCAGTCAAAGAGTGGACAGGAAACAGGGGAGAGAGAGGGGCAATGGCATGCAGCAAAGGGCCAAAGGTGGAATTGAACCCCGGTCTGCTGCGGAAAGGAATAACTGCACCGTAAAACAAGATCAATAGGAACTGACAGGAAATGCATTTTTTTGTGTCAGTATATTTTGTCTCAGTATATCATCAAAAGGTTGAGTGACCTAATACAAATGGTTGGCATATTCAATTTAAAAAAATATTCTTGTCAATAGTAGCGCTTTGATAATTAGGGATAGATATGTTCCTTAATTTATGATCATTAGCTCACATTCAAAATGCACTTTAAATAACTTGACATCACATTAAGTAGTTACACACCCATCTTTCCATGTTTGTTTTTCAGTATGTGAAAAACAAGTGAAATAAATGTTTCTGTGAGGTGTCAAACTCTTCATGTTTTTTCAGAGTAAAACTGGAGAGAAAAAAAAACAACAACACTAAAATTTAGTTCAAATTTTCCTTCAATTGAAATATCACCATTTCATGAAGGTGACTTTGGGAAATAGGACTGTGTTTTTCCAGATCCTCCTTAGCACTACGAGCATCGCTAGTTCCACTTTAAGGCCTTCTGTTAGTTGCCGAGCTGTTTCCCAGTTACACCTCAGCTGAGGTATATCTTAGTTGAGGTATACCTTTAAAAGGGTGGTCTGGAGCACTCATAGATATCTTTTAGCTCCACACGTCCTGTCACAGTTTTGGCGTCACTAGACCAACATGCTTTTTTAAATTGATGACTGTAATACAGTGCACATCCAGCCATGACATGGACAGTTTTACATTAACTTTATGAAAAGTATATTTAACCAAACAACATTTATGTGTACAGCATATCGAGGGAATGTTGTCATTTCACCTGCTATTGGTAAAATGTTGCCTATAAAGGCAAAATTATCCAAAAAAAAAGAAAGAAAGAAAAGAAAAATATATGTAGTGGAGCTAACTGAGGATATGGCTTTTCTGACTGTGTCATTAGGCTGCAGTAGCCTCCACTAATATAGGTCAATATTGGACACAAATTGGTCAACTGACTGATCTAATTCAAACCAGTCAGGTGGGCGGGACACTCCTCTCATCTTTCTTGCTTTTTGAGCCATATTTATTTATGAGTGCAACTACCCACAGACTGTCATGTAGGCTGTGCACAGTTAATGAAATTAGATGCATCCACTATTAGGTTTTCTTTTAAGTTTTTTCCCTAAACTTCATTTTTTTAAAAAAAACTTTATTTAACCAGGAAATGTCTCATCTGTAAAAAACTGATGTAAAATGATCATGACAACACTTGTTATAATAAAACTTTATCCATAGGCTTAAATAAGTGAGAAAATCCATGCACCTGTTATCAACTGTAACAGTTTTAGTACTACAGTGAAAGAGAGCTCTGCATTACGATGTACCTGAGCAGCTGTCTCTTATAGGCTGCTAAGGGAGAGTCTGGGAAACACTCGTAGATTGCCAGTTTTACACCTTACAAACCTTCGTAGGACGTTGAGATACATGGAAACTGGGAAACACAGCCTTTCTTTTTCTTGAGGCACACTGACTTTTTGCTTTATTTCAGTCCAGGACAAGTTTTTGTATTACCATATATCACTGTGGCTGCCACTCCCTACACAGTGTCACATACTGTTACAAAAACCTCTGTCTGATATGGTGCATGGACACCTTTTGAACTGTTTCTAGTGAATATCTTATTTCCTTTTTGCAATGAAACTATGAAACCATTTAAAAGATAATTAAACGTTTATAAAAATAGCTTTTTTATTTTGAGATTATTTACATGATCTTCTTTGTGGTAAGGGAACTCTAATATTTTCAGGGTCATGATATCCCTCCACAATTCTTTGTGTAAGATCACATTAATGTCAATCTTTAAATATCTCTGCTGTTCCTTAGTAGAGTAAGTTGGACAAATTTAACACACTAACTTGTTTGTTTCAGCAGCTTACGTAACATTTCCCTCTTCTTAAATGGAAGGAGGCTTCTGACACAGGATATGTCACTGTGGTTGCTGCTATATCCCACACTTCGATATATCTCTCTACAAAAACGACACCCTGCACATTGCTGTCACAACACACAACTACTGTTGTATACACCCATGACAGTGTGATGTTAAAATGTAAAAATGTGAAAGGAACTAACAATGCAAAAGTTCCCTGATGACTGTCAAATATTATTTACCTTTTAACTCAGTCGTTGTGTATACATTCCTGAAAATTGCTCACAAATTATGACAGTGATCCTATACAACAATCACATTTTAATCATTATTGATTTCATTGTGTAGTAAAATGTTGTACAGATGGCACCGACCTAATGTGAATGAGAAACAAAACAATTTTAGCATCAAACAAGATCAACAGAACTGACAGGAGAATATGTATTTCATAATATGCATATTTTGTTTCAGTATTACTGAAAGACTGAGTTACCCAGTACAAATGGTTGTCATGTTTAACACTATATGCTATGAAATAATAGTTGTTTAAGAAATATGATCCTTAGTTTTTGACCATTAGCTCACATACAAAGCAAGGGAAAATGAAAGTCTCTGTAAGATCTTATAGTTTTCCTGTTTTTTCAGCGTAAAACTGGGAAAAAAGAAGAAGAATTTTACAAAAAAGGAAATGAAAATTTTGCGAACATTGAAATACCACCATCTCTCCTGAGTGACTTTTTGAAATTACAAAATCTTCTTTTTTTCTTGAGGCACATTGACGTTTTGCTTCATGTTAGTTGAAGACAGGTTTTTGTATTACCATATTTCACTGTGGCCGCTACCCCATACACAGTGTCACATATTCATACAAAAACCTCTACCTGATATGGTGCAGAGACACTATCTGTACTCTCTGTAATGAGTGGGAATATTTACCATATTCAAATATTCAATGCCTTTTTGCAGTGAAATTATAAAACTGTCAAAGATTATTCAATTTTGATGATAAACAGCATTTATTACTTTGACAGTATTCACATGATCTCTGCATGGTAAGTATCACTTTTAAGATCATGATATCCCTCCACAATAACTGTGCAAAACCAAATTATTGTCAGTGCTTAATTACCTCTGCTGTTAAAGAGTTTTGATGGACATTCCTAGTTGCTAGTTTACAATAATAGTGTTTCATTTCCTTCTCAGTGGAAGGAGGTTTTTGTCGCAGGATATATCACTGTGGCCGTTATACTGCACTGTGATATAAGTCCATACAAAAACTCCACCCTGCACATTTTCTTAACAATTTAACAAATAATGACAGGATATAATCATTTGAAGGAAAGTATCAAAAAAGTTCCCTGATGACTGATTTTAAACTATTATTTATTTTTAAATTTGGCTGTTTGTATACGATCCTAAAAATGATTGGTTGGACAGCTGGCATCCATCTTTTTGAAAAAGAAACAGGATAGCATAAAACAAGATCAAAAGCAATCAAAATGAGAGCACATTTTTCCCCTTTTTGTTTCAGTAATATCATTCAAAAAGTCGACTGACCTAATGCAAATGGTTGTCATATTCATATTAACACTGTTTGCTTAACAATAATAAATTTATATTATAAATTAGTAAATTTAAAATTATAAATATACTATATAACAATAAATTTATATAATTTATATAACTGCAGATATACTGGATCCCTGGCTTATGACCATTAGCTCACATTTGAAATGCACTTTAGAAAGCCAGACATCGAAGTCTGGTAGTCTTCCATTTTTGTTTTTCAACGTGAAATGTTTTATCTCTGAACTGAAAACAACAACAACAACGACAATGACAACAACAGCAACAATAACAAAAAGAAGAATTTCACATGAGGGTAAGTTAAAATTTCTTATTTGACTGAAACATCAGCATCTTTTTACAAAACTTCGTAGGACGTTAAGATACATGGAAACTGGGAAACACAGCCCTGATCTTTTTTTTTTTTTCTTGAGGCAAAGCGACTTTTGGCTTCATTTCAGTTCAGGACAGGTTTTTGTTTTCATATATCACTGTGGCTGCCACCCCATACACAGTGTCATATGCTCTTACAAAAACCTCTGCCTGAAATAGTGCATGGCAACATTTTGGACAATGAGCAGAGATACTGACTACATCTCAGTACCTCTTGTCAGTAAAACTATGAAACAGAAGAAAGATCATTTAACTTTTTTGATAAGCACAAATTTACTTCTTACATGATCCAATGCACGGTAAGAAAACTATAACTTTTAAATACATGATATCTTTGAGACCAAATTATTATCAATCTCTAAATATCTCTGCTGATTGAAAGGAGAGTTCTGATCAACACATTTCTCATCGACTTGTTTATTGAAACAGGACTGCATTAACTTCTCAGTGGAAGGAGGTTGAGGTTTTGTTGCAGGATGCATCACTGTGGTTGTTATATTGCACTGACATATACATCGTTACAACCCCCCCCCCCCACCCCCCCCCCCGTTCAATGGCCATCACAAAGCACAACTGCTGTAACTTTTAAGTACAGTGTTTTTCATGTTAGTTCAACATGTTTAGTCTACATTTAGATTTGATCAAGTGAAAGGAACCAGCAGTGCAAAAGTCTGCAGCTGCCCCCCCCCTTTTTCCTTTTAATTATTTTTTCATTTAGTCATTTGGTCAAAAGAAAGAGTTCTTCATTTACTTTTGTAATGTTCCAATGATCACATCAAGGGAAGGAATCAGTGGAGCTAATTTTTCCTCTTCTAGGAGTGTGGTATTTTTGGATAATGTTCTGAAAAGATTTCACTATTACAGTAATAATGATAATAATAAACTCATTAATCTTTAATTCCTTAAAGTTAGTATGTATCCAAGATTTTACTTTCCTTAGGTAAATGCATATAAATGTGGCTTTTGGGGTTGTACTGAGTGTTTATACACTAATATAAACAGCATAGTACGGTATAAATCTCTCAGGAGGTTTTTGTAACCGTGTGAATCACCGTGGCCACCCCAGTACACAGTGAAACACCACAATGAAAAAACTTCAGCCACGCTTAAGATGTCATACTTATCTATGCAACAGACAATACAACAGCTCCGGTTCCTTAAATTATTTATGGTACTGTAATGAATTAGGTGACTTACTGCTTTTTTTTAGTTAGTTAGTTTATTTTGTTTTGTTTTTTTTTCCTAAATCCACATTTCCCAGTGGCAGGGGTAATAATTAGATTTGAAAGATACAACCTGTGCCAGTAATTACCATTTGTCAATTAGGCTATTTTATAATCATAGCAAATAGTTTTGTTCTCCTTTACAGTGTCAGGAAAGATATAGCCTAATATTGTGTTTGTGACGAAATGACAGTCACTTTCTGCTGTAAATCAAGACATACTAGCGGTTAACTGACAACAAACATTACAAAGGAAATCTTAAACTTTATTATTATGGCTTTTACATAATCTCTTATGAAGAGCTTTGTCAGTTTGTGGTTAAACTGTGCACATTATATTTCTTTTTTATTTGACAAGAGTATGTGAATGTGCATAAACTGTTTCAACTATTTTCACCAATTTTCCATTAACAGTTTAATGAGAAGGAAAAATAACATGCTAAAATAAATATACCTCACTTACATGCATACTGACACATACATGCAGAAATAGAATTTTGGAAACACCTGCCAGCTGTCAGTATAATAAAACACAGTATTGTCATTACTTCATGAATTATCACAAAACAGAGCATCATATTGCAGAGTAAGTGTATTGAATTGAATGTAAAGTTAATACGGTGACATTGTTAACTCTGGTTGGTCAACAGAGAGCTGGGTTAAAATCAGAATTCTTTGCAAATAAAGGAAGTGATTAAAGCAAATCCATTATTTCCCACTATCGCAAGAAATGTAATTCAACAATACCAATATATCCTGAGTTTGTAGATTGGGTTTGCTCTTTTCAATGCAACTAGTAGTATTACTGAACCTGGTGACCTCAGACAAATTCACCACTGACATAAAAGCTTTTTAAAATTCAACTTCCCACCAAATCTTGAATGGAAGAAAAGCATTGTTGCATTGACCTTTATGGGCTGAAAGGTTCAAGTCTTTTGTACTAATGACCACATGTCGCTGTGACGTCAGGTCAGACAATATTGTGCTGTGAAATACAGGGGCACTGCATATTTTGAGCCAGTAGATGGCAGCAGAACAAAGTCTTTCAACTTGTACATCTCATCTGACAGTTCACCTTCACTGGCAGGATTTAACTTAATGGCTGTAAGGTGCTTTGGATACTTGTTAGCTGCTGCTGCTTTAATGTGCATCAGATTATAAGATTACACAGGTTGTGCTACACAGCTCTGGTGATCTTATTTTAAACAATCTTAGCAAAACCAAACACTTACAATCCTTGAATAATAAGGATTAACATAATTTTACTTTGTTTCACTACTCTATGAAAGAAGACAATGAGTCTTACTCATACTCATACTACTTTTAAATATTTTCACTGCACATTTAAGTGCCACGACCATGATGGGAACTGTAAGGATAAAGAAAGTTCTTTATTTACTGGCAAGTCCGTCACAAGTCTGTCACAAAATTTGTTTGTTTGTTTGTAGTTTGTGTTTCAAATCACATGTTCTAACATTTACTGCATCAAGACCAAGTGACAGATCACTTTAACTATACAAAGCATGCCACTAGATGGTAGTCTTCGCTCACTTTTCCGACTTCTAACCAGCTGGCATATAAAGCAGAATGTACCACTAGCATATTAACCTGCTGACATATAAAATGTTTCATGGGGTGAGAATTGTCCTTATGAGAGTTTATAATATTCTTAAAATGGACATCTTTTTGTAAGAAGTTTCAATGACATCAAATACACGACTAAATATTATTTGAAAGAATCAAACGTTCTTGTAATGACAGTCATATCTGTTTGGTGTTAAGACTGAGACACTGTAAATCATAAATGTGTGTAAATATATATTAAAACAAATCTAATACTCAAGGGCCCTCCCCTCTGTGGCCTTAGTGAATTGACTAGAAAAGGGACAAAAACATAGACAATTAAACGACCATAAATGACAACTAATAAATAAAAAGGGATAGAGAGTACTGGGTGTGTACAAGAGGCAAAATCATCATACAGAATTGAAAGAACCGACGCACTCACAGCAGAATGAAACTTCACAAAAGCATTCAGATAGAGATGCAACAACTCCCCATAGACTGTAGTTACAAACACACATATTGAAGTAGAAAGATGTGGCTGCAGTTAGAGTTTGTTCATACTGTGTAGCATGCACAACGCCACATTGTCAAGGTGTACTTACCTCTCTGGAGGTTCTTTTGAACCTTATATCCCGCCAAGTCATCCACAATCGGCTCTTGGCTCAACATCTTTGCTTGACCACTCATTCCATTGAGTCACTCTATAACCTGTTCACTCAATCACTCTGTCCCACTGCCGTCTTAAGAGTTTGCAATATTTTGAGCTGAAGTCACAACTGACACAGCTAACGTCGCTCCACAAACAGGAGAAAGGGCTCACACACCTCACTGAAAAAAGAAGCTCCTGCACGACACACTGTGAGCACTGTAGCATAGCATTTAGCTCAGCACATAGCCAGGTGCTTGAGAGGCTGCTAGCGTTAGCTAAATCAGTCTCTTCAAGTCATGTTACACCTGCTGTAACTTCAGTTTCACCGTCTCCGAAAGTTTTATGAAAATAAGTTCGTCTAACTTGCCAAGTGTGAACATTTTCTACCTTTGTTTTTACTCTTTCTCTCATCAAATCCACTTTGGCTAGGCTTCATGTTAGGCTAACTGAGGACCAACTATGATGGAAACTTTGATTAAGCACATGCAAAGGTCGCAGGTCAAGGTGGAATAGTCCATTCAATATAAAGTGAGGGTGATAATTGATTTCCGCCAATTTAACTGGATCGGCCCACATTTACATTTTGACTTATTATAGGCCATATTTAGTTAAAATATTAATTAAAACAAAAAAAATGAAAAGTAAATATAATATATAAATATAGCCTATTGCACGGCTTTGTCTTCATCCAGTTTACAAAAATGCATCCATAATTCTGTGTTTGATCCTATCTTTGTCTTGAGTAACTGTCTGAAATGTGTAAAAAAAAAAAAAAAATCGGGGGGAAGAGAGGCACAAAGTGAATTTTTGAAAAAACAAACAAACTTGGCAGTCTTAAAATATCTGTCAGCTCTGTTATAATAAAGGGAATGATGTTTAATACCTCTTAAATGCACTGAGGATGCTATAAATCATCCAGAAAAAATATTATGGACTTTAAACATCAGCAATTACATTTTAATTTCTGTCTTCAATTTATTAATCGAATCTACACAAGTAAATCTTACAATATCTCAGTCACAACAGCAGTGACCTTGGCTGACACTCCCAAAACAAATGGGATGAGTTCAAAGACCAAAATCATCATGTCAAAGTCCTTCAACTACTTCTGCCGTGTGCTGCCATATAGATATCATCACCTACACTGATTTGAAAATATTTGTCCTTATATCAATCATGAATAACACATAGTAAAACAATAAGTACAAGAAAATATACACTGTATATGTATTTCTGTACTGCGCAGGTCCTGTGATAATGTTATATATTTTAATGAGCTTGTTATTTCTGCATATTTGATATCTCATTTTTATTCATGACTTTATCCTGCTTCATCATGGTGTTTCACATGTGTGAAATTGCTCATGCCTATGAGGACGTGGGTCTGCTGTATGCATATCAGCCACTTCACATCTGGATAAATTCTGAACATGCAAATACGTTCTGTGAAAGATGAGTCTCTTGTTTCCTGGAGGTTTATTTGTAGCACTGACGGTTTCTACAAAGTTTCACTGCAGCAGGTGTGGTCCCAGGAGTACAGTAAGAGGGGGAAGTGACTCTCTCAAGATGATATGTTTAGAAAGGACAGGAAATTGCAAAACCTTCAGAGTGTAGCTGACAACAATAATTTCACGGTATGTTGACTCGATGCAGATATTTTAGGTGTTCTTAGATCTTTATGTTTTTACTGAAAAGACAACAAAATCCTCAAACAATTTTTAGATTTTTGAAAAGCACATCGCTTCTATTTATATTTATTTATTATTGTTAATTTTATGTGACTGTATATATCGTAAGTATATCATATCTATTGAAATAAAGATGGAAGCAGACATAATGAACAAGAAGATAAAATGTAAAACACAAAGATTTATAGTCAAATTACAAAACGAAAAAACTACATATGAAATTTATCTATTTCTGCTACAGTACAATTTATTATCAAAATCAATAAAACTTTAAAACACACCAAAACGCATTTCAGAGACAAGATGTTCTGAAACCATAATGTGACAATTAACACATTTATTGATAAAAAATGATTAAAATGCTTGCGGTTATATTTGCTTTTTTTACAGGTTACAGAGAGATCCATTTTAGGTGTCCTGCTCAGCATTATATATGAGACAACCATTTGATTGAGCAATAATGTTTTTTATAAAAATAAATGAAAAAGAAAAAAAGTCCTGTCATCGTCTCTGCGGTACAACATGTCCATTTCATCGCTTATTGTCTCTTCATCTGGAAAACAACAACAACAACAAATTTAAGTAATAATAATAATAATAATAATAATAATAATAATAATAGAAATGTAGTGTAATAAGATACAAAAAGGTTTATCCTTATGGAGCACGGATTTTTGACTTAAATATGGCATCTGTAATGGATATTTATTAATTAAACTGTCAGTATTTATGTATGTGCCATGGAGTGTTTAAACTAACTTTCTTATAAAAATCCTGTGCAGTTTTTAGAGTCTTTTCATTACCAGTGAGGATTAAAAAGAACTATCCAAAGATGTCTTGTGATATTTTTATCGTTTACATGTGTGGACTACATTTTATAACTTGTGCTGTTCATGTGTTAGGTTTGGGTAGTTAAACTGTTATTATACTCAGTAAACATATTAATCCTGTAATATATCCTATAAAGACTTTTACTCTCAACTGTGATGCAGATAGACCCTTCATGTTTACCTTGACCAGGCTGAATATCAAGTTATACACAACAGAAGATATGAAGAGGAATATGAAGGAGTAGCTGACGGACCACTGAGTGCTGAGCTCATCGTCTTCATCACATGTGCAGTTGAGATCAAAACTCAGGTTTGACACTGGAGAAATATCTAAGAAGAGGAAGGTATAGGTGGTTAGATGAGGTTTGTGTTACTGAACGCTTTTGAATACAGATGACACAGAGATGCTCTATCCCTTTTAATCAGTGCTCATAAATTGAACTCGAGCATTGTTCGCTCTAGGATCACATGTTGTGTTTCTCCAGTTGAACAGTGAAACATTGCAGTACTGTGAGGTTGGGCTTGCTTTTCAGTTTGTTTAAAATCAGTTAAAGTCATTCATGAACATATAACACAAGTGTCTCCATGCAACATTTATTTGAAACAGTTAGCAAACATCACAAGCGGTTAGATAATGTGACAAAGACAGACTGAATTATGACAAACAAAACTAAATAGGCACGACAACTCCTATTTTTACAATCACAAAGACTGATGACATCACAGAGAGTACACCGAAAGACAGAACAAGACATCAGCACAAAATACTACATTTAAAGCTAAATCTACTAACATTCACATGAGTTTTGCAGGGCTTCAGACGCATCTTGCACTGTTCTTTCATGACTGCCAGCTTGCAACACACTGCACGAGAACTTCTGACTCTTCCACTTGGATTTGGTGGTGGTGTAAACACTTGTAACTAAGTAGCCATCTTTGACCTTCTTTGGTGGGAAGTTAATGCCATCTGTATAGGGGCCGGAGTTTTGTCCTATATGTTCTGACCAGGCTATGTAGTAATCGTGCTGCATAGTACTGGAGACCAGGCATACCAGAGTAACATCTGAGTTTCCATGCTCAATGACATCCTTTGGGAGAACATGGATTGCTACCCGTGGTTTCTCTTTACCTGAAAGGAAGAGATACATGAATTATGACATGTTTGTGTGTGTCAGATGATTCTATCCCAAACCTACATATTCAAACCCAATCCACCATTCTGCGCCACTCAGCAACATACCTCCTTTGTGGACAGTCAAATCTTGAAAAACCGGAGGCATATTGTCACTAGTGGCAGTACAGCGCACTTTGTCGACTCTTTGCCAGTCAGCAAGACTTTTGGTCATCATGCTGGTTTTGAAGTGCTGACTTCCTTCAGACTTTGGTGATTCAGTAATGTTTGCAGTCTCCTTTTGTCCATTAATTTGCCAGCTGATTGTAATTCCACTGACAATGGCCTGGTCATGCCCTGCAATAATGCACTCCAACTTTGCGTTGTTGTTATTGAACATTTCTTTGGGACTCGGTGGGTTAAGTGTCACTATGACAGAGTCTAAAAAAAAACAACAGAAAAAAAACAAAACATTACTAGATGTGCCTCAACTATTTGCGTACTTTTATTTAGCAAACAAATGACTGAGTTACAGTACAACAGTATTATGGAATGACTGGAGAAGCCTGTACCTTTGGTAGCCTTCCTCTCATATTTTTTTTGTCCATTTGTCCACACCTCACATGTGTAAACAGATTTATTGTCCCAGTCTTGTTTCTGGACATTCAGGACACTGACAGCTGAATATACACCTTCAGTTTGTTTAGGGCTCCAAGTAGTGAAGTCAGTTACAGAATTTGCACCTTTTTTCCATTTAAATGTTGGTTCTGCTGGTACAAAATCCTCAACTGTACACACCAGGGTCTGGACGTCTTCTCTTGGTACTGATAGCAAGTTTAGTTTCGGAGAGGGTAGAGCCCCCAAGCCTTTGAACAAGAGAGCATTAATGAGATACCTGTCTTTTTGGGCATCAGTTGGTAAGTATTTATTTTAAAATTTTAGAAAATAATGTATAGTCCTAAACAGATAAGGGTGCATTTTGAATCAAATTAATACAAACAAATAATTTAAAAATTACATACCCAGTTTCACACTGGTGGAATTTCCAGGATAAGTCACAGAGCACGTAAAAGACTTCCTTGAATCCCAGTCAGATTTTTGGACTTGGATCACACTGACTTCTGTATATTTGTTGTTTTTCTCAACCACAGGATACTGAACAGAAGTCAGGCTGGTATCACTCCATTGGAAAGTAAGACTGTCGGATGGGAAGAAGTCATTTGCAAGACAACCAATAGTGATTTTATCTCCAGCAGGTCCGCACTGAACCAAAGGGAAAAGCTTTGGTGGTGAAGTTGTTTCTGTAAAAGAGTAACGTGAATATAGAAATACAGGTAAATTACAGAACACAGATGCTCATTAGTCATTCTAAAAGCTAATCACAAATATAGAGAATAAAATAATCCTTTGTTATCTTAACAAGGTAACTAATACAAATGATGCTATTACTGAAATATAAAGCAGGCCTATCCTCCATCACCAAAGCCATGTCTACCTAAGTCATAATAGAAATACTTAATGATGCGGTAGTTGTGCTAATATATTGGCTCATCAAGTGATCAATGAAAATCAACCAATCAATCAATAAACAAACAAGAAAAATTATTAATATTAATGTTCAGTTCTGTTTGAGTCGAAGTTTTGTGAAAGAAAACCAACAAAGATTTGATCTCCAGTCCCAGAGTTGCGCTGAACCAAAGGCAACAGAGTCAGGGCAGTTTCTCACAAATATGAGACTGGTCAAAATAAATACAAGGTAAATAAAAGCTAAAAGTAATTTAATCGACTAATCACAGATAATTATCTATTTAAAAGCAAAGAAATGGTTAAAATTGATCTTTAAAATTTAAATATTAGAATAGGGTGATCCAAATTGTGCAATACTGAATAAATAACTGTAGAAATCTCATTTTAAATATTTTTTAATACATTTCAACATGATTTTTTTCAACTAATTTTTTAAAACTCAACAATAATTTAACTCTAAACATGTGGAACACATCAATACAAAGCTCATAATCTAAGCACTTCTCACTCATAATTGCCATTTTGTTGAAACAAATTTTGACTAGTCTGGTCTAGTCTAGTAGTCTAGTATGTATCTTCTATGTATACATTAATATACAATCATGGATTTATTTACTAATGATGATCTAATGAGATATAAAGTTATAAACACAGGATCTTATAACATAATATAGTGGCTTTCATCAAAATGTAAAAGCCTAAACCACTACAATGGTTCAATTAATCAAGACCTTTAGATGGTGATAATAATTCTGATTAGAATATTTTATATTTTGTGAGCATTATGTGCTTCCTTTTGCATAACAGTAATCAAGAAAAAACTGTGAAAGTTGTTGAAAAAAAAATACAGATCGCTAGATGTGAAATAATTTGTCTCCATTTTGAATGAATACTTATTAAGTGAACATACAGTGGTGCGTATATTTATTTGTAAGTCAGATGTACTACGGCACTTCCGAAGAATCTACGTGCTACATGTAGTATTTGTTTTCATTGAAACATATACTGACCATGTTTTTAAATCCATGAATGAAATATAAATTATGTTCACATTTATGGTAACAGCAGGTACGACACATCCATATTAATATCAAATGTATTACAATGTGCATAAAGATGCAAACATTTATTATCAATCATTATAATCCCGCTGAATAAATTTTGAATACAAACCTCCTGTGTTAAGTGTTAATGTCAAAGAACCTCTTTTCAAATGCTTTCTAAGAAACAGCTGCGTTAAAACATCTGTCTGCTCCGTTTCCTATTGTATTCTACATCAGTATAAACGTAATAAGACCAACAGTTCAATATTCCTGTAACAAATAATTCCCTTTAAAAATTTTAAAATAAACTGGGTTGTAAAAATATTTTCAAAGGTGACTTACCTGAAGTTACTGTGACTTTAGTCCCTTTTCCCCAGTAGTCAAAATAATCATCACAGTGCTGCATCTCCACTCACTGCTTAAACAAAAACCTGATGCACCAGAAAAAATATGTTAAAATCTCATTAAGTTTTTAAAAACACAGAAAACATGGTCTGTATTAAATCCTTTTTCATCCATGAAAACGTGTTATGTTGTGATTATTAATCAGGTCTAAATGTGAAGATTTATTGAAGAATAACAAATACATCTGACCACTAACAAATACTTTAAACTTCTAATTAACTGACTTTTACATAGGAATATTTTTTAGAAAAATAGCAAGCATAGTTGTTACCTCATTATCCAAAGGTAGATATTTTATATGCTCTTTTTTTTCACCACAAGGATAGGAGAATGTTAAAATATTGCTCTTAGGTTTTTGCACTGATGTGTATCTCAGTGCCCCAACCCAAAATACCACACTGACAGACCCTAATACAAAAACCACACACTGTTTCCGCACTACAGACTCGGGGGACCTGTATTTTTAGCAGTAGATAAAAACAAAACCTTAATTAAAATCAGCAAAATAAATTTATTGTTAAAGTTTTTGTTTTTTTAAATTTTGCATTACATTTGTTTTTCAACCCCTTTATCATTGTCTCCACCCCACCGATAGAAAATCCATCATTATTTTTGATCTATAAAGGATCGTTATGTGTCTTTCATATACCATGGCATAAAACCACATTTGTACTGTTATTTAAAAGTAGATTTTTAAAAAAATGAAAAGTCAAATGTTTTAATTTAGACTTTTGTTTTATGTGATCTTTCTGGCATCACTAAATTTGAGAACTTAATAAAGACAATGATATTTTTCTATTGATGTTCTTACAAACTGCTGTTCAGATGATTGACCCGGCGATGTGCAAGCTTCACTTTTATTTTCAGTTGAGGACGAGTTGTGACAAAATCATCATGTAAGAGATTCATCACATATTCCAAATCGGAGGTCATTTTAAAACAACTTGTGTAGAGTGATCAGTGAATGTCACAATGAGATCTGTCTGCAACGGTTTGTGTTGAGCTTTTTAAAGTGTTCGGCTGTCAGACTGTTCATCTGCAGGTACACCTGGGATCCGTTTCACAAAGCAGTTTTTGTGAAAATGAGGGAAACTCTGGGTTTTCTGTGCCAGAAAGGAGGGTAACTCAAACCCTAGAAAAAGGGGTAAGCTAACTCCAGCCCATTTTACAAAGAGAGCTCTGAGTCATTTACTATGGCAACTGACTTAATGAAGCTAACCTGGTCGTTGGCAGGTTTTCCTCAGTAAACCTCGAGTTTCTCTCTGTCTCCTTCCTCTTTCAGCGCCAGAAATGCTGTTTCATTTCTTCACACATTCATTCATTCAGTCCATATATCACATTTTAGTGGGTTTTTACTGACTGTAAGACCAAAAATCCCAGTTGGTTTAAATAGTCTGTTAGTCATACTATATAAAACATACTTTTGTGTTGAACATGCCGTGACCTTTTGTTGAGGATTTTATAGATGAAGACACTGCATTACTGCACAAGGATTATCACTTAAACAACGTCAGGGGATGATTTTGAGACTCAGTGTTCCGTCATTCAGTGCAGGTCAGTTTGTGGGATTCTCCAGGCCACCAGAAATCACTGAGACCATCACAAACATTATACATGTAGGTAAAGTCATGGTGAAATGACTGGATATTTGTCTGGTGGTTTGTCTTCAGTCTGCAGTGAGAACAATAAAAACACATTATTTATGACACAAGTACAGAGATTGGTTTTGACTCTGGTTCTTTCTCATAGTGCTAAAAAACACAAAATAGTGAACTGAATTTTTTTATTAGCTGAAAGACTCAGAATTTACTCAATGTATATTGAAATGTGGCTGACATTAGTAAGAGACAATAACTAATGAATAAGACAAAATAGAGATTACTGGCATTCAAAGCATGAAACAAACATGTTAATGACAGTGAATTTGTTTACATGCTAGTGTTTTGTTGTGGTGAAAAGTCATGTTAAGAGAGCAATGTTACAAAAGTATAAAAAATAGGACACGCACATCCCCGTAGCCCTCTGGGTTAGAGAGCAATGTTAGCCACAAGTACTAATCTTGAACATATGCGTTACAATATAAACTATATTAATCAGATAACCCATATAATCAAATACAAACATGTATTTGAAGTAGTCTGTAGTAAAGGATTAAATGTTAAATGAAATGACAACGTATTTATAAAAAAAAATGAAGTTGGAGTCTGCCGCGAGATAAGGCTGTCAGAACCTTAAACTGATCTCTATGTAATTGAATTCCCTCTGAACCTAAGTGTGGCGGAAGCTCAGCTCAGGCCTAAGTTGATATGTGCTCCAATGGCTGGAAATTCCTCACCAGTAGATAAGTTGCAGGTGTA
>JAQLOL010038455.1:0-17006 GCA_029783665.1 Naso thynnoides
TAAAAGATAGGACAGACATGTAAATACAAGATTTGTAGGTCAAAGTCTTTGGACCCATTTCAAGTTGGAATGAAATCTGTACCTTAATCTATATGGAAGCAGTGAAGGTTCAAAAAGGTGTGGGTTTGACCACTTTCTCCATTCAAATGAATTAACATGGCTCTCTGTGTGCCTGCCTACATGTCTGATCCCCTCACAGCTGCCTGTACACATGTCAATCAAACTCTGACCAGGTCACCTCGGACTTTCAAAATGAAAGCCCCATACTCCTTCAAAATAACAGTCCTCACTTTTTAAAACCGACCCAAAAAATCTTTAAAATTGATGTTTTATGAACATTTTATGAACCAGATGACCGGACCTACCCAACGGGCCAGCGTGCGAGGTCCCGACCAATGCTGCTTGCAGCTTTAATTTTTGTCTGGTTTTCCCTCTGATGTCTTACAACTGCTCTGTTTGTCTGCAATCTTTTATTTAGTGAAACAGTCCCAAACAACTATCTGCTGCTGGAGCTGGAACCTCTGTCTGCAGACAACGGAGGTTCCTCAAAGTAACATATATATTACTTTGAGGAACCTCCGTTAATTACAGAGTTGAAGCAGAGCAGTCTTAGGATTTCAGTGGGAAAAAAAGATTCATTATGATCTGATTGTACTTTCTTTTTTTTTGCTGTTTTGTGAAACGTATTAATGTGCATCTTTAAGTTTTGGGTTTTTTTTTGCTTTTAACCTTTATGTAATCTCTTAACTGTTTTTCAAACTGTTACAATCACACAGTCATACTTTAATATAATATAAGCATCACATTGATACAATTACTTGATTAATTCACCAAGATTATGTTCTGATTATTTAAATCGTGTATTTCTCATACCAGACGTTTTAACTCAGGTTCAATCATGAAGAAGAAAAGAGTTGAGATGTAGAAAAAGGCCTGTGTATGTGTGAAATACAGATGGCACTAAAAGGAGCTATTTTCATTCCCCAGATCCCTCTGTCCTTAAAACTGCATAGCAGCTTGCTCAGTTACCAGTCAGGCATAGCCTATACAACAGGTGCCTTCTCTCACTTGAGGCTTGTAAGAAAGAGCATATACAGTAATTATCTAAGCAGTGTGGCTGCTACTTATCCACTTTTGCTAAAAAAAAAAAAAAAAAAATTAATGCTAAGCTGTTCTACTTGCCTTTCTTCACAGGATGCAAGCTTTGTTAACATGTTTGTCACTGTTGTTTTTTAAACACAAAGAGTCCCTTTAACCAGTCTGCAGGGCGTGATAAAATCCCTACTACAGTAGAGTACAGTTGTTTTTAGGCAGAAAGAGGGCCAAGAGACAGGGAGGGAAATCTCAACCCTTCTTGACATTGGTGAAGCACAAGAAATTCTGTTAACACTACCTATCTAATATTACTCTAATGTCAAATGTCAGAAAGACAATTCCTACAGTTTAAATGATGAGCCACTGGCAGCCTGGGTCACTGTTGGAAAGGAAGGATTGGTCCAATGGCAGTCCCTGCACTTGAATTGCAGCCTTAGCTGGAGTGGATTCACATACAGGAGAAAAGTTAGCAGCCATATATGCACTGATGAGGCCACTCAAACGGGCCTTAAACTCCTGTCGGGTGGCAAACTGTAGCCATTAGGGCAGGGCAGCCATATTTTTGACACTCGAGACACTCCACAAAGTGTCAGAAATTTTGATCACAACTTATAGTCTTGAAGTCCATCACTCTTTGTCCAGTAGCTCCAGCCGCTCTCCTCCATTACCATCAACCCCACACTGGGGCTGCAGTCACCCACACCAGCTTTCAGGGAGTTCCGGTCCCATTAGATGCCATGTGTCTGACTGGCCGGCTTCTCGACGCTCCAGTCGTAGGCGGCTGGCTAGCGGCTCTGTTTTCTCCCCATGCCATGTTCATCTCTAACTGGACGGTCACTCATCTCCACATGCCCTTAGGGGTCAGAAGATTCTCTTCCACCAGACTGACAACAAGGCTCTTCCAGCTTTTGACAGCCTCCGCTTCCACCTCCACTCTGGCCCACCGCTTGCTTTTGGGTTTTCCACCTGGTGCTGCCCCCTTAGGGCGTGCAGATGACGTCACCACAAAAACTGTCTCTGTGGACCAGCCTCCTCCAGCCCTGCCAGAGGGCCATGTTGTATCTCCCCCCTACCTGCTCCCTGTGTGTGTTACCTTTGTCACTTGTTTTCCTGTTTTCTGTCACCCATGTGTCCACACAGGCTGTACAATTGTCCCATGCATATGCATCCCTCCATCCAAGCATCCATTCTTCTTCCCTTCCTCCTGTGGCTTCACCAGCTCCCGTAGCCACTTCGAAGTCCTCTCTGCCTGCATCCACTGCCAACCATAATGACCCTGCAATGAGTTCGGGTGCTCCCTCTGCTGATCCTCTTGTGGTTAGGCTAGGTGCCACCGGTTTACCATGTCTTGTCCCAAGCTGCAGGCTGTCTCCAACAGTTTAACCAGTGCACCTTCTGGGGTGTCCCTGACTCAAAACTCTACTGCCACATCTTTGCTGCAAGGTCCTCCCCTGGCCTATGTGGAGCCCCCTCACACACGGAATCACTGCTCCAACTGCCTCGTTCCTTGGGTCCACCCACACGTCACACATCCTCCAACAGTCTTCTCCAGGCTGGGGCCTGCTGCACCAACTCCTGCCATAACTTCCTAACTTACTCTCCCATCACCAGCCAGCATCAGCCCCTGGTCCAGTGCATCTTACAAACATGGGAGGTTGATTCTCTTTCAGAGCGGGAGGATGGTATGCAACAATTTCAACAACCTAGGCTGCAATGTATCCATCTGCTGCTTTCGCCATATCTGCACCCACGTGAGCTGCCCTCACAACCCAAACAAACTATTATTACTACGGTTACATCAGTTCCTCAAAACGCCTAAAAACATTCCTGCCTTGAAGTCGCCCTCGAACACCACACATTTGTCAACTTCCCCATTAAAATGGCTTCACCTTTGGTTTCCACCCCTGCATTAAGGTTTTCTCCAATTCCTCTTTCTCCTGCCCCAGTCTCCAGTCTGCAACGGCTGAGCCTGACACAGTTGACAGGCTACTGGTTAGGGAGGTTGCTGATGGTTTCATAATCGGCCCATTTTCCAGTCCACCTTTCTGTTTACAGAATCAGCCCCATGAGTGGTCCCAAAAAGTCATACTCATCTATTTAGACAACCTTGCTGCTGTTGACATAATAAATAAAGGCCATTCCTAATCATTTGAAATCATGATGTTTATCTACAAACTGACTTTAAACTCAGCCCAATACCAGTTCATCATGTTCCCTGTTAACAAAACTCCATTGCTGACTCTCTTTCTTGCTTCTCACTTCAGAAATACAGATCCTTGGCTCCAGACTTGGACCCTCTATCAACCCTAGTCCCTCCGTTTTCAGCCATCATCTTCATCTGAACCCCCAGCTCCTCCAACTGGACACCACATACAGCAAGCAATCCTGAAAACTCTTTTGCTGTATTATTCCGTTTTGTGTAGTTTCAAATGATTCCATACCATTTCGATGGAGGCATCGACATCATTACCTTGACAAGCTTCATCACATATGCCAACACAGTTCTCAAAATCAGAACATCCACCATCCAAGTGTACCTCAGTGGTATCAACTTCTTAGTAAAACTTATCTTTGGAACTACAGCCCCATCCATTTCACATCCCCATATCCAGACACTTTTCAAAGTCCTATGTAAAATGCAACCCCATTTCGCATCAAAATGCTTACCCCTCGCTTCAGGCAGGTTACTTATCACCACCCATTGACTCAATCAGTGTTCCTCTTTGCCTTCTTCAATTTCTTGTGCTGCTCAGAATTCACCTCTGCCTTAAGTACTTACAATACCTCTCAATGGCCAAGTCTCTTCGACATTTCCATTCACTCCCAGGACACCCTCACATTCAACCTCAAACCAACTTCCCCTTTTTTTTTCTTTCTTTCTTTTTTTTTTTTTACCTCATCCTTCTCTTTGTTTTAAACTCATACTTAAGCCCTTATGAACACATTCTCTTCTACTTTAACTGGAGACTGGCACACCATTCCTCCCCGCAAGACCCATTTTTTAAATTCAGGTGGAATCGCTACACACTAATGTTTGTTCCATCACCATTTCTATCAAGTTCTGTCCAAGTCAGGAATTTCACCTGGACTATATTCAGGTCACTCATTTTGCATCAGCGCTGCCACTAACTGCTTCCAGACAAGGAATCCCACATCATATCTTTAAGGCCATTGTACAGCCTACAAATTGAGGATTTCTCATCAAGCAAGCTTCCTCGACCCTTGTTCATCCCTTGACTTCACACCTCACCCCTTTCATTCAGTGACCGAACCTCACCCTACTCATCCAAATCATTTTTCGATATGCATTAAAATGTTTAAAGCTATTTAGAGGCATGGTCTTTGTTAGTGAAATGAAGTCACTATAGCTAAAGTTGAGAAACAAGACCATGCCACTCCCCCTGACTAATTTAACCACCTGTGCCTCCAAACCAATTACCTGCGCAGACCTATATAGGTGCTCTTTCGTTTGTCTCAAGCTTTCACGGCCTCCCACCCCAAACTGTGTTCTTCCTCCTTCTCATGTCCTTTCTTGCAGACTCGCATGATGACTTGGTGGTCCGCTTCCTCTTGGACTTGGACTCCAGCACTGGTCCCCTGGAAACACACAGTATGTCTACGCCAGTGTTTTTACCTCAGTAATTCTTTTCTTTTGGGCTCTTAGGAACTAAGGATGATGATGACGAGGCTCTTAGGAACTAAGGATGATGATGATGATGAGGATGATGATACTGAGTGTTCATCGAGACATGCCCATACCCAGAGTCTCAACCCCCCCAGGCTCCTTAAAGCAAGCTTCTTTGACGTCTGTTCATTCCTTGACTTCCGACCCCACCCCTTTCATCCACTGAACTCGACCCTCACCCTTACACATCCCAATCATCTTTTGATATTCAGTAAACCATTTAAAGCTATTCAGTGATGCGGTCTTTGCTAGTGAATAGATTTGTAGTTCCTTTTTCCTGTTGTCTGTTATCAGTGCTTTTTGACTTGCACATTGCTTTAATATTCACTTTACATTTTCTCCTGCAATGTTTAGTGGATTACACCTGGTGCTGCAGGAATGAGTAAAACCTGGAAATGAGTTTTGTACTACTGGTTGCCTTGTCTGGAGGTTAGGGGCTTAGCAAAATGGCTAAAATACATAAATCACATAACTTTGGTGAAGTGCAGCTTGAAAAGTCTATTTCAAATTTGCTTAAAATTAAAATATATTATTATTAAATCATTAATATGACAATCTTATACAGGGTCACATTATAAGTACAGTATTTAGATCTGGATAAATGACCCGGGTTCAGCTCCTGGTGGAGAAACGAATTTTAATGTCATTCAGTCACCTTTCATGACTTAACATGAATCCATAAATACAATTTACAAAACTGCCTGACCTCTATGTGGAAACTGAACCAAACTTGGTGGTAAAATTAACACATTTTCACACGTAGGTCAGTAAATGTGGTTTTTGAAGTGAACAAGTAGTCTGTCTTAGCCATGCCTCTCCTGACACCATGTTAGTGTCGTGCCAGTCGAGGAGAGTCGTTTGGTTTAACTTAACATTTTGGAATAAGGAAAAATGCCCTGGCTTTGTTTGTATCTAATTTAAGCCAATCTCAACTGTCTTGGGTGGTGCTAAACTCAGAAAGCCCCTGCAAAATAGTCTTGAGTGGGAGCTGAACTCTTACACTATTTTGCTCTTACTTGATTGCCCAAACTTTGTCCACAGTGATCCCCACCTTGTCGGACCGTGAGATTGCTCTCCATCAGTTTTTGCGTGTCTGGATCTTGCCTGGCATACGCTGCAGCTACTTCCATTGATGACAGGGTTTACACCTGGTCCTGTGTGACCGAAATGGACACGACCCCAAACCACAGTATTTTCATGCCATGTGTCTTTGTTGACCCTTGCTTTCCCAATAACTGGTGTGCAAAAATGTAAGTACATTCCTCTCAGATAGCAGCCCCCCCCCCCCATCTGTTTATTCAGGGTTTTCCATCAAATAAAGGCACAAACAGATCACAATATACCTCAGGAAAACGTTTTTTGTTTTTTCTTTACCAACCTAAAAAAACCAAGCAGGCTGCCCTGTATAATGTTAATAATGGATCAGAAGTTTAGTAGTGGGGATGTTAGAAAGTGTAGTTTGTTAAGACTAACATTTACACAAAAATCACAATAGTTGTGTTTATGTGTAAGGATTATCTTGCTGAACAAGACGTGTAAATGTCCTTTTCTTTGTTAGCCGCAAAGTTTATATTCTGCTTTTCTAAACCAATGTGAAGTGAAATTTATGTCAAAATATGACACTGTGATTCTACATATCCAAAGTCTAAGGCCACAGCTGTCTTTTCAACCTCTCAGAAGCTGCTTCACATGATTATTGGAACGCATATGAGACATGCAGATGCCACCTAAGGCATGATGTAAGATTATAGAGATGTGTTATTATGCTAAATTTGGTTGTAACTGATCACAACTGAAATGCAAATGCTCTATGTGTATTTGCAGACAGACTGGACCTTGCTGATGCATGTATGTTTTTTAGATACAGAGCATATAGCATATGTTGTCTAACACATAGCATATGTTGTCTGCATGCTTATATGCATGTCTGCATATAAGCACGTGTTTTGCAAAGCATGTGTAAAATGCAGGAGTGCAGTCAAGTTCTATGGTTCAGTACCATAAACCCTTCTGTCTTTTTAACATGACATATTTCCATCTGTGAAAATATATGTTTCAGACATCCATCTGTAGTGTTGTAATCTTTAAATGTTTCTACATCCCTATAACTGCAGACCATCTGCTCTGAGGTCAGGCACACTTAAAGCACATTCATACATGTTGCTTCGTAAGCAGATAAATTTGTCTGGAACACCCTGGAATCACTTAAGTCCCACAAATTTCAGATAACTCTTGAAATCCCCTGCGGAAAACATGAGGAAAAACAGAAACAGAAATGACACACACAGGGCCACTAACTCCATGCATTAGAGCTGTTCATTGAAATGTCCTGCCTTAATGATACCAATTGTCATGCCTAGGTGCTACGAGACAGAGTTTACAGCCATGCCAGCAGCTCTGTGAGGCTATACTTGGGCACAGCAGTGCTTTGCTAACTGTTAATATGTGTTGCGAAAGCATAATGTTCCTGTCTGCCATGTTTAAGTTATTTCATTGGCTTTTTAAAAGTTTTAGAAAAAATCTTATATTGTAAACTGATGATGATGTATCTGAGGCTCACCGAAGTCAGTCGATTTTATCCTCAAGGATCCTTGAACAATTGTAGCTAATTCAGCAGCAGTAAAGGATACTTAACTCATGCACAGTAAGTCAATCTAATGGCGGTACTCTGTGAAAAGTCAGGGTATCACAGACGTGAATAGCATTCATCCCAGTGCACCCATGGATTATAAACGTGAATTGCAGTCCATCAAATTGCATACTATTTCATTCTTTGTTAAAGTGGTGGTGGTACCAGTACAACGTTAGGAGGAAGTTGACAAAATTGTTATGGAGGTGAGCAATGCGCTTGTGACATCACTGATGTTGCAGTATTCAAAGCAGAGACATTCCCGATCAGTTTAGGTGCTTCATGATGTCCTTTCAGATATCAAAGGCAACATTAGGCCTGTTATCACACAGTAACACCGACCATGCACATAGCAGTTCATGCAACTAAAAAAAATTTTAAAAAAAAACCTCACAGAACGCAAGTCCTTTCCTCAGAAAAGCCTTGTTTTTAAGGCTGAATCCAGACTTCAGATCGCATACATCTTCCCTCTGTCCCAAGTCAATTCTTTGGGTAATGACTTATAATTAATTTGTAGCCACGCTCCCTAAAGGTATCGAACATCACAGGTGAACGGTTTCGGTGTGATCCGAGCATATCTCATAACTTCAACTCTGAAAAAGTCAAAATTTATTAGAAAGATAGGGCTCAAACCATTCACAAAATTCACAATATCTATCTATCATCTATATAATCGAAATTTTCTGCTTCAGCTTATAATGTATAGGAAAAAATAACATTTTCACTGCGGTTTTAAAGTTTATTGGTCTCCCGAATTTATGATTAAAAGAGACCAGAAAACGACAGCATAGAAAACGGGTCAAAAGTTTATTTGAAAATGAGGGAAAAAAAAAAACGAATTGACTATTTTCACAAATTTTAATCATAAAAACAGTACTGACTCTTCTTTGTTAATAACTGGTACTTGTATGTCTGCTCCTGTCATATATTTGCAGCGCATTGGCTGCATTCAGTTTATATCTGCTGTGTAGTGTCGTGTCATCATCTGTCTGATCATTTTGTGTTATTACTTATAGAAGACTGCACTCAAATTTCATTTTTTAATTATTTATGTGTCCTAATGAAACGCAGACGACATTCACCAAACCTGCCTTTAAGATTTTGGATAGGCTTAATTATTTGCGCTCTTGAACACAAAAGCTATGAAAATAGTGCTCCGCTGGCCTGCTGCACTTTAGACCTGGTTTGGGAAGGCGAGATATGCAGCGCAAATTCACATCAAATGAAACAAAATTGCACTGCAACAGCACAACTTTACCGACCCACCCTCTGATGCGTCACTCCTCGCAGCTCGGCGCAGGCGTGGAAAAAAGAAACTTTCACTGCACGAAATTACAAATATGCCTAGCCCTGTAACTGGACCAACTTTGTGCTGGCACGAAAATAGAGCCCTATGTCAATAGTGTCTGCAGCTGTGGAAAAGAGGTGCCCCAAAAGTAAAAGCGCTGTATGCCACGGACATCTTGCACGAAGGACTTCAAAAACATAAAATACAGTCATTTACCTCTGAGTGCACATCTGACATTTCACCATTATTTGAAAGATTTGCTGAGTTTCTTTACTTATCTCTCATAAACTCCTTGAAATTCACGTTACGTCCCGGTACCTGCTTCTGAAGGGCCCTCACTGGCCCAACCCATGTGGCGCACGCTCACTGTGTCCCAGTTCAGTAGTCACATCCAAGCCCGAATGTTCTGTTTATTTCAGCTAAATTATCCTAATGTTTCAAAAATGACTGATCATTTTAGATGATTTCAAATAAAAAAAACAAAAACATAATACGTAATGTTGTGCTATACGTTCTGAAGAACGCAAATTTTTGTGAATATTACAAGGTTTTTTTTATTGGCCTGTAGACCTCAGTGACTTCAATTAACGCCCCCTCCCCTTTTTAATAAAAAACACATTCCATAGCTATTATTTTGACTATAACAAATACTCAGATGAAACATATTGTACAGTTTAGACCGTGAAAAGGGTTAAGTATCAGAGCTATGAAAAAGTTGTCCATTGAAACAATCTTGCATGTTTTGTTCTGATTTTTACTTCCAACTTGTGTGGAGATAGGTTACCTTTGAGGTTTCCATGGAAGCCAAAAATAGGGGTGGGGGGGTGGATCCAACATTTAGTGGCATTCAGACAGAAAGTAGCCAAGCAATAAGTTGGTGGAAGTCTGTTGTTACGTAGCATTTCTTCTGTCACTGGGATCTATTTTACATTTTTTGAGCCAAGAACTGACTGGAGGCAGCTGACGTTCTACAAATTTCAAATGCTGAATATTATACTAGAGCCTTGACTGTATTACCTTTTATCAAAGACACAACAGAGGCAGCCTGATAACAGTTATGCAACATGATTGCGTAAAGTCTTCTGTGTAGCTGAGACTTCTTCTTCCCCAGTAGCTCTCTGGGACTGGCAAGCCGTTCTGCATCTCTGGTTCCACTACCAGCTACAGGAGGTCGGGGAGTTCCGGTCCTCTATAAAGATTAGAATATGCACGGCCCACCAGAAGCAGGTCACCTGGGGGAATGGATCAGGTCCTCTCAGCTGTTTCTAGTACACCTTGAAAAGGGGCGTAGAAGCTCAGTGGGATAGTCAGTCCAAGCGTAGAGTGGCGTTGAGGTTCAGGTGGGGGACGGTGGCCTCTGGTAAGGTGTGCACGTGTGTGTGTCTGCTCAAAGACCCCTGCATGTTGGGGTGTGGGAAAGGCGTGTGTGAACATGCTCACACATTGATTGCAGTCTTACCAACTCATTTCTAATATTCAGTCGTTTTTTACACAACCACTGCTTCAATAAAACATCAAATTTAATAAATATTCTCAGAATTTATTTTGTGTGCAGATACCACGTATGAACAAAGTCATGGAAGCTTATAACACATGACATTAACAGATGAAGGCCAAAAACCTGACCACCTTCTCATAATCCTACTAACTTGTTTTTGGCCACTGTTGTGGATAACGTAGCTCTTTAGTTAACAGCCAGACACACAAAATATCAAACGATGACAGAATTACTGCTCTGTAACTGGGTAATCATTATTTTGGAAACAGTGTCATGAATTAAATTAAAAAATAGCTTAATTACTATGCCTGATGTGTAGGGGAAAAACATAAAAAAAAATACAATTAAACGGTATATTTGATCTGTGGCTGTAAAACCGTTGACCATGTGACAAACCTTAACGTGAGTATAAAGGCCGGTTATTGTTTTATAAATACATATTTTATTGTGCTCACTAGGTTTAAGTATTAGTTTTGAAATGTGCTTTTCCAGTATAGACCAACATGATATCAGATGAAGTTCTGGACAACCAGGAGATAATTCCCTTACTGCCACTACACTGGCCACAGTGTTGGAGTCTGTCACACTAACCCTTCATGCAAATGGTAGAATGTTAACACTCCCCCACCCCGTCCGCCCTTGAGTGCAGGTCTGGTCTCAACCTGTGTTTTTACTGGCTGTAATAGCACTACCATTCTGCATTCTTTCTCCTCCTCATCTGGTTCGGCAGTGGTTGCAGATGACAGGTTAACTTTAGTGTCTCGTTTAAATTACATACCCTAGTATTTCACCCTATGTTAATGCTTGCTAATATCAGCCTTCTAACGTTACGTTACCACTCAAAGACTGCCCCCATCCTCTCCTACACATGTATTGCCCTGAGAGCTCCAGTTTCTGGCAGTGCTGGTGCTGGAGCAAAGAGCTCCAAGAGGGAAAGACCACCATGGTCCACCACAGCACTATTACCCGCTTCAGAGGACTCTGGAGGGTGAAAATTCTCCTGCTGCTGGACTCTTAGTCGCTCTCCACTTTTCTCTTACTGTAACTCCCGCCCCACCCAGGCGTCCATCTCCTCATTCCCTCCTCTCAGAACCAGAATGCACACTTTTTTGTGTTTATTTCTACAGTGGGCAGAGTTTGCACTGAACTGGTCGTTTCCTTACACTTTAATCGGTGGCTTTGCCAAGTTGTTCACACAGAAAGGGATCTCTGCCTATAGCAAACAATCTTTTCTAACCTAGCACCGAAACACTATTACCTTCACATACAGTAATAGTGAGGATCATCACTGACACCTTCATACCATGCTAAGCTTGAAGTGCTCTCTTTACAATTACATATTTGAGAAACTTAGACACCCTTTTAAACTTAATCAAAGTCGATGGACAGTGTTTTATAGACCTTAAGATGCCACCCTTCCCATCTTTTGCTGCAGTAGAAATTATCCCATTCTCCTTTTCCTGAGAAAATACACTTAATAACCCTAACCCTAACCATTTAAGTTTTAAGGCTGTTTTTCAAATAGTACTAGAACAGTTGTACTTGAAGAGTCGAAACATTTGCACTTTTGTTTCATTTCAATGCTCGAACAGACCACAGCACTCAAGCTGTTTGCCAGTAAAACCCAGTTGTATTTGTGAGTAAACTGATAACACTTAGATTTCCTTTTTTTTTTAATTAAACTTGAATTTTAATATAATACGGCTGTTATTCCATTCAAATACTTGTGGGGTTTTTTGCACGTCACGTGATTATTGTGATTTGGAGGGTTGGACTAACCCTCAACGAAAAAGTTACAAATATTTTATCTCAGGCACTATCTAAGCCACTTTTTTATACTATGTTACCTTAATAGACTACGTCAGTGCTCAAGTCAACTTTACAAAAGCTACGGAATGTCAGGCCACATTACACAGTGAGAATCACAAACTTGCAAACACACTGTATATAGGTAGTCAGTGTAACACTTTACTTGAAAGCGCCCTGGGTCCAGGTCAGTGGCGACCCAGATCCATTTAATACCTGGTTCGAATGATTTCATGTAAATGTTTTAGTTATTACTTGTTAAAACTTTCCTTACAAGTGCACCGCTTTGTTTCCATCCTACTATACTGCTACCGTTCAGCACAGTTTCTCCATTTTGGACTAATAAAGGGTGATCTTATTTTTAAGGGTGACCTTATTTTATAAACACCCAACACTACGTTAGTGGGTTGATAACGTTATGTCGTTACCTGTGTGGGTACTTTATTAAATAAATGCGTAGGAGGATCAGTTGCAAAGTCTTTTTCTAAGAACGTGCTTCTGCAAGTCTGACAACACACACACTCACACACACACACACACACACTCACACCCAAGGCCCCACCAATCCTTCTTGACCAGTAAACCGAAGTCTAAATTTAAAGTTAACAGTGGTTGACTTATTTAGGCAGTTCAATATCGTGTAAGCTGACAGAACTTGGTCATATCTCGGTCTCTACGAAAAGAATCTCAAAAGCAGTTATTTATATGTGTGAGTTGCCTCACTAGGAACAAAAATTAACTAAAAAAAAAAATGATTGTGGAATTCAGTGAACCTAATTTTAAACCTAATTTAAAAAATCAAAATTAATTCAAATTAGTCCTAGTTCTAATTCACACTAAAGGTTATTATAATTTTGAACTGACTGTGAGAGAACAAGAAGCCGCACAACACCTTTGCTGATTCTTATGCAAAGAATACACAGTTTTAATGCATAACATCTTGATGGTTCTGTCACTCGAAAAAATGTCTTTCAAGCATCCGCCCAAGGGACCACCAAAATCACATGGACCCTTAAAGGACTTAGTATTCACACACACCAAGCTACAAGCCAGCGTAGTGATATCAAGACTCGATTAAATTCATTGGCATGAATTTAGGTTCATGCCAATGAATTTAATCTTACTAATTTAATCTAACTTAATTTTTACCAACCCACCGATTAAAGTAAAAATAGAGTATACTGTATATCACTGTTCAAAGATCAGGGCTTAAAGTTCTTCGGCTCTCCCAAAAATCTTTTGCAGGCAGCTGCTGGTTTAGAATCAAAAACAGATCGAATAACAAATATGAATTATTTGATGTCGTTCTGGAAAGACAGACTCGTCAACTTGTGGACAGGTATTAATGGAGTATTAATAAGTGCTTAGTATAACCCAGATATGATGTACCACTCACTTGAAGAGACAAGTAGGTAAGTGTATTACAAGCAAGGGCTTTTCAAAATCCAGACTCCGGTTTGGATCCAGTATGGACTCAGTCCACACCTCCTTGTAGGAATGCAATAATATATTGTAATGAAGTGTACAATTTCCTTCTTTGAAAAAAAGGGTGAGGGTGATAATTATCACGATCTTGATAATTTGTTTCCCTGTTTTTGACATTGCTGTCATGGCAATGTTGTCAGCCATAGAACGTATGACATTTACAGCAACATGCCTGAAAATCCAAAGATTGGCTAACAGGCATCTATTCAAATCTAGTCAGTTAGCAAACGGTTAACATGCATGTTCATGATTTGTCCGTGCTGCTAACCTGCGGACTGCGAAATCGACCAGAACAGAAACAATAACCCCAAAAGATTTGGTAGAAAACAAATCTGCCAGCCCTATGATGCGCAACTGTGTTGCACTGTACCAGTATGAGACATGGTGACAGTTGCTTCTACTAACGATGAGGAAGAGACTTTATATGAATATTTGAAAGACTTTTGTGGAAATTACTGATCCAGACAGGAAAAACGGCAATTTTATATAACCTTTATCTGCCAGGTCCCCAAAAAAATAGTTTGTGCATAACAACAAACCTAAAACATCGTACGGAATTGTAGCACCCAAACAGCCTTAAGTTCCTGCAAGTGAACAGAGCTCATAAACAAAACAAGACTAAGACGAAAAGCCAGCAATGCTCCTCCATCCAAATCAAAGTAGTTAATCTTGTTTTTCAAGACCTGCAGCCTTTAAGCAAAGTGGAAAAGTCAGCTTTCAGAAAGTAAATCAAGAGTTTACAGCCATCCAAAGAGTGTGCCATCAAGACATCCAAGAGTGTGCCACCGAGAAAGAAGGTACAAACACTGTTAAAGAAGAGGCTTGAGGAAAATAATTGTGAACTAAAAGCTGAACTTTTTGAGGTCAAAAGTTTATGTCCAACAGCAGATTGTTGGTCCACTGTGAAAAGTGCCTTGTTCACAGATGGGTTTGATGAGTACCTGCTGCTGTCCATGCTCAGAAAGCTGTTCATCAAACACAACACTGCACTCCCCTTAAAGCGCTACAGTGGCGAGGCTCTGCGGAATCAAGCTCTTCAGTTACGGATCATAAAACAATAACCAGTTCAGTGATAAACCGCATTGAAATTCCCGAGACTGTTTCATAGTACTGTTTCAAATCATAATCATCATTAAAACTCTGTTTGATTACTAATACTGTACTGTGATTACTATTACAATTGCATATTTGATCACCATGCTTTGATAAGCATAGTAAAAGCTCTCCAGCTTCAACTGGCTATGTTAATTTAATGTTGATGCAAAGAAAAGTGCACGGTGATGGTCCTGAGCCCTTTTCTCTACTTGCTTCCAGAACAGTCCCATCGCTTTCATTTCCTGTTCAGTACATCGTCTCCAGGTGTTTTTAGGTCTCCATCTGCCCCTCTTTCCTTGTGGATTCCAGTTTAATGCTTGTTTGGTGATTGACTTATTTTTCTTCTGAGTGTGTGTCCAATCCACCTCCATTTTTCTTCTCCTGATCTGTATTTCGACTGGTTCTTGTTTGGTGCCGGTCCACAGGTTGGCATTTGTGATCGTGTCCGGCCAGTAGATTCCCAAAAGACGTCGGAGGCAGCGATTGATGAATGTCTGTAGTGTATTGAGTATGTTGGTGGTGATTTTCCATTTCCAGGTTTCCGAGCTGTATAGCAGAATGGATTTGACACTTGATTTAAAAATTTTCAGTTTTGAGTGATGTTTTTTGCTTTCCATATTTTACTTAACATGTTCTTGTTCTTGTTCGTGTTCTTGATTTTCCTATCCTTGCTATGACATCCTCATCTGTTCCTCCATTGATGGATATAACACTGCCTGGGTATGTGAAGCTCTCTGTGTCCTTAAGTTGACTTTTGTCCATATTTGCTGGCAGTTTGTTTTTGTTATTGACACGCATGACCTTTATTTTTTGTGTGTTAATTTTGAGACCGAGGGCTGCACCAGTATCTTTGCACTATATCTCATGATCTACGCTGTCGAATGCTTTTTCGAAATCGATAAAATTAACATAGACCGGGGAGTTCCACTCGATAGATTGCTCCAGGATAATCCTGAGGGTGGTAATTTGGTCTCCAAAAGATCTTCCTTTTCTGAAGCCAGCCTGGTTTTCCCGCAGCTTTACATCTGCCTTTTGCAGCCTCTCAAGAATGATGTGGTTGAGAACTTCTCCTGGTGTTGAAAGGAGCATGTGGTTCTTGCATTCCCTTAAGTCCCCTTTCTTGGGAATTTTTATAATGAAGCCATCTCTCAGATGGACCATTTCAACCTCCCAGATGGCTCCCATGAGGTGCTAGAGCATGCTGGTGGAGGTTTTGATGTCTGCCGTGAGGGCTTCTGCTGGTATCCCATCCGGGCCATTTGCCTTGCCTGCTCTCAGGATTTAACGGCCTTCCTGATTTCCATCTTGCTGAGTGAGTTAGAGTTTATCTCCAGCAGATTTGTAGCAGGTGAAATCTCTGCTGTGAGTTGACAAGGCTGTTGGTTGAGCAACACCTTAAAATGTTCAACCATCTCTGGAGTTGCTCCTCCTTGGTTGTGAGATTTGTACCATTTGCATCCTTCATGTGCACCTGTCCTTGTTTGAATTTGCCAGCAAGCTTTTTTGTAGTTAAATAGAGCTCCTTCAGGTTATTGTTTTCTGCTACTTCTTCTGCTTGCTGTGCTAAGTCCTCAATGTACTTCTTTTTATCCCTTCTGACACTTTTCTTCAATTCCTTGTTTGCTAATTCATATTCTTTCTGTGCTGCTGCCTTTTGTGCTCTAGTCTTGCATCGGTTTACTACCTCATTTTTGGGCCTTCTTTCACTTATTTTCTGGTTGGTTTCTGTGGAAAGCCAGGGTTTCCTTGTGTTCTTTTCCTCCCTACCACTTCTTCACATGTGTCTCTCCATATGGACTTTAGATTTGGTGTGGTCAATGTTACTTCATGGAAATCTTTGTGTGGAAAAACTGAACCTCCAACAACCAAATTATTGTCTGCACAGACTGCTGCAGTCTTGCTCCATTTTCATTAATGGTTCCAAGCCCATCCTTACTTACCCATTACCAGCTTATAGCCATTGTTGTTGCTTCCTTATCTTCGCGTCCCCCATAAAGATAGTGATGTCCTTTTCTCTCTTGGTCTGAAGAATATGACATAAGTTGTTGTAGAACTTTTTTTTGATTTCGTCGTCTGTATCATTTGTAGGGGCATAGCACTGCACTACTTGTAGGTTTATTTTTTCTGTGTGGTATGAAATGTAGCTGTAATGATCCTGGAGTTGACTGGTTCCCAACCGATGAGAGCCCTCTGTGCTCCTTTGGATAACATAAACCCTACATGCGGTGCAGAGTCATCTGGGTGACCTGAATATAATATGGTCTCACTACTGGCCACCTTGACTTGACCTGACTGTAGCCATCTTGTTTCACATAGACCTAGGAGAGATATTCTGTACCTCCTCATCTCCTTTGCTATTACTGTTATCCTTCTTCCTGCATACATGGTCCAAACATTCCATGTTGCGATGTTGGTGGATCATACA
>JAQLOL010038498.1:0-16999 GCA_029783665.1 Naso thynnoides
GGATCACCAGTTACTAACACTAAATTTTCTTTCCCACTGGCAGAAAAACCCGCTTAAACACGCTAACAATCAGCTCCTGTCGGCAGTGGGAGAGGCTCTAATCGGCATTCAGACCCGAGTCACGTGACTCTGAAATGGTGACAGGTTTTTATCGGCTCCAGTGGGAACGTCACAGCTGCGTGAACACGCTAATTTACGGGACGATGTTGGCGTAACGACGGCTCGTCTCCTCCGTCTGTAACTTCTGCGACTCTTCGCCATCTCAGCCACAAATTCCATCTGCCTTCGTTTTATCAGCGCTTGAATATCGTTCAGTCTGCGCTGAGTTTGTATAGTTTGAAAGAGGGACAAAAAAACTAAGTATGAAAAAACCGTCTCACTGGCTTCCATGCTGCTTTCCATTGTTTACCTTGCTGCGTTTGGGCGCGCTGAACTTGACGCACCAGAGGGGGAAAAAACCCGCCACGCAGCTCGTCTGCTGGCGATCAGACCCGGGCCTGCTGGCTGAGGGAAAGGCGCCACTTGCGGATTGTTGACGGGTTTACGCTCGTTTCAAAAACCCGCTTCTACACACTAACTTTGGTGGGAAAGAAGTATACAGATCTTTACACATGGGGTGCATTTTTTCCCTGCAAAAATTTTGCATGTCATAATATTTTTTGACCTGCTGATTGGCCGTGAATATTTTCACACAAAACAAATAGTGACCATTGTATTTTCTACATCGAGGTTGAGCCAAACAATTCACACTTTTGTGTTGTTTATTGTATGCATCAAGTTAAAGACTAACAAAATAACAATAATGATAAATGATAACTAACTAAAACTGTCTTGTAGGTCGGGCTAAAGTCGGGAGAAAGCAGCAAAGACTAAAATGAAAATAAACTACACTGAAAGGAAGCCCTCGAAAAATCAACACTAGACTGCCAAACTTGCTTTATGAACTAATTAAAACTAAACTGAGATTTAAAAATAAAAATTTTAAATAAATAAAAACAAACACTTATGAAAAATACAAAAGTATTAAAACGTTCGTGCGCTCAGCGTGTGAAGGCCTTTTATCATAAAGTTTGGACACTCTGTACAACATCAACAAAACAAAACATTCGTGTTTGAACCTCATCAACTTTATTGATTTTTCTACAATATGAATTGAAAACTACTTGTGACATCCACAAAGAAAGACTGGAAGACGTGTTATTCCACAGGTAAACAGATCCATCCACCTGTTGTTGTTGTTGTTGTTGTGTTTGCTGTGTAAACATTTAGAAGAAAAGCTATCTGTATAAAATGTGTTGGTGTGCATGACAAAACATTTATTTACAACCCGCCCCATCATGTGACGGCTGTCACACTGACGAAGGCTCTGAAGTTTGATCTCAACCATGAAGTTGGTGAGAAAATGTTTCATCACTGACAGAAACGATTTTCCAGAAAAAGCCGCACAGCCTTTCGGACAGCAGTTTTTCTTTCATTTATAGCATCAACAAACAACTTGGGCAACTTTATAGATCACAAACGTTGTTTGAACTTCAAAAACCAGAAAGTGACGGCAGCGAACTGCAGACGGCGAGCATGTTTACCGAGATGATGGAGCCTCACCGCTGCTGCTCTTCCTGTTTGATTCTCAGTCAAATAAACGGGTGTAATTTCATGTGTCCCTGTTAGCATAACTATTATTTGCCAGTTTGGACATGACACCAGAGAAAAACTTTGCTTTTCTTCTCTGAGCTCTGTGTCTGAATCAAAAGCACTTTGTGGGTTTAGCTGTAAAGCTGCAAATAATGGCAGCATGAAAGAGACTGCAGAATAAAAATAACTCAGCCACAGAAACAGAAAGCTCCTTCTCCTGCTCAGAGGCCGAGGGCATCAGCAGTGCGGCCCTGGGTGATGATGGAAATAAAGGAGGAACAGGAAAGTTACAGATCGGGTCCGTCTGACCCCGGTCCACACACTGAGTCGGCGTTACGCATTTAAAACTAGTGGGACCATCTGCTGTCATGGCAACAGACAAAAATCAATGAGGCAGCGACAGAGACCGGACAGATAAGAAAGAGAAAACGGAGAGGAGAGGCGGCAGGTGGTTCAGAGATTTCTTTGTGTTTTAGGATTTAATCACACAGAAAATAAAAATCTGACTTTGGATTCTTTGCAGTCTGGTCCTGAGCTGCTCGGCTCTGATTAAACAGGAAGAAGTTTTTTTTCTTTCTCTTTGATCAGGGATAGAAATCGAGGACAGTGAGAAGTGTGAGGAAGCGTCCCCATGATGTTTTTATTTTATCATAAATTTATCATACACATTAGTTTGTGGCAGGCTGACCTTTGAGAACCACAAACCTCGAATGCTCAGGTCACACTACAAGATATTTGTGTCTGTTAAAATGTTCACTGCGTCACATTAGGCGGTTAAAGAGTCATAGCTCTTCCCACGTCGATCCATCATCGTTTGTAGTTCAGTATGTGCGCGGCGTCACCAGCAGGAAGTGCTTGCCGCTGCTACTACTGACCATCCATCGTAGGAGATAAGCTAAAAATCTAACATGCTCGTCTTTCTGTTGTGAGGCGTCCTAGATGTGGCGTTAATTGTCGTCCATTATGACCCACTACGCGAGACAAAACAGTTGATTGTTGCGCCTGATGCTCACTGATTGTTTCCGGGCCCACCTGATGCCCTACATCTTCCTGGTCGGGCTGTCATCGGGCTGATATCACGTAGTCTGACCTCAACATAAAATGTCTTCAGTTCAGAGAAAATGCCTGTTTCCAGCTTATCAAAAACTCCTTGGTTGATACCCAACCGCTGACTGCAATACATATGTATTCATGATGCAGCATTTAAATCTGAATTTTTGCATTTAAAAGTATATTTTTAAAATACTTTAGAAAAACAATACATTCTGAGTAAATAACCTTCAGATCAAAAGGAATAACTCCAGACTCACAGGCAAAAACAAAACTACGGACACTCTTTCTGGCCGAGCTGATTTTGATGCAGCAAACAACCACAAAACAGCAAAATCTCCAGGACGATTCGAGCGGTTTAAATATAGAACGCTGGGCCGATAAGGGAAGAGTGAAGCTGTCATGAGAAAAAAAATGCTCCACAGCCAAGAGGATCTCTCAGGGCGCCACGGCTGTGGCGGCTCTCAGAGCGTTCGGGGAGAAGAAGATGGAGTCGTGACCTTAAAGCTCTGCGAGTGACAACTCAGAGGAAAGACGAGAGCGAGGAGACTTCAGCAGAGTTTCAAGGAGACACGAACACGCCCGAGAATGTGTTTGGACCTGCGCCTTCTGGGCACAAAGAGGAGCCTCTCTGATCAAAATCTGGCAGAATATCTGTGGCTGAGCTTTGAGGAGGGCGCTGGGGAGGAGCAAAGAAAACACAGCGGGGGGGGGAACAATGGCTTCTAAAGCACACAAATGGGCCACAGGCAGAGCGGACCAAAGCAGGCGCATTGATTTTCCAGCTTTCTGCAGGGACGCCCCCCCAGCTGCAGCTTACAGGACGAGAACCAGACACCTTCGAATCTCACACAGAAAAATAACTTTCTTCTCTCGCTGAGGCTTTTTTTGATACTTGAAACCAAGAATTCTTTTCTGCAACAGCTGAGCCGCTCACACATCACCATTTACCTGTATCAACAAGGTTTTCATGAATGAAGAACACAGAAGATACAGTTCTTCATGTGTAAAAAAAATCCTCATTGTTCACATGTGGCAAGAGACGTCACTGTGCTGTGCTCCGTCACCTCTGCTGTTATGAAAGCCACGATGTTTTTCGAGGAGCGCTGTTTTGCTTTTTGGTCTTTTTGGACTCATAAATGTTGTTACAATATCAGATACTTGTGTTAAAAGATGCTAAAGTCACATAATCAGTGTGCCTGCATTTGGACAGTTTTGTTTTTTTTTTTAACAGTTTTTACAGTGATGTCAATATGTGCTGGACTTCCTTATATGGGCATGCCAGCTCCGTGCACACAGCGCTGTGCCCGCCCCCTCCGCTGGCACACGAGAGGGAAATGGAGAGGAAGAAGCTCCATCACAGATGGGCATGATTAATCAATGATCGCTAATTGATCATCAAGAATTTTGTCGATCATGTGAAATTTCCATCGATCAAACAGGAAGTAATATGAAAACAGGTTGTGTTGCGTAGTGTGAGACCTGAAGCAGTGTAATGAATGAATTATGTGACAGCAATGAGACATCTTGCCAGAAGGGGGCGATGCTGCTTTTAGGAGACTGAGCCACGAGTCGCTGTCACAGCTGCCATAGATATCAAAAGCAAACATGAAGAGGTCAAGACGGAGTTTGGCGTGAGACCATTTCAAATTAAAAAATGCAGAAGTTCATTGTAAATATTGTGACGCATGTGTAAGTACAACACGACAACCACCCCGATAATGACCACTTGAAGGACGTAATGTTACATGTGACCGTGGTTACCGTCGGTGCATCCTCCTCTCAATCCAACATCACCTCCGTCTGAGCACAGAGGAGCCACGATGGACGACGGTAATGATGTTTTTTGATTAAGTTATTATTGCTTGATATGATTGTTTTTGGAATTGTCACTAAGAGGCTCAACTGTGTTTGAGAGCGTTGGAGCGTCGGAAGCTCGTGCTCGGCGGCTTTTACGATACACGCGCCGCATATCTTTTTTGTTTGAGTCGAACACCTGAACGTTAACTGCCTTGTCTAAGAGGTTTGTTGTTGGACAAAAGTCTTGGAATAAAGATTTAATTGAGTAAAAGAGTGCTGCATTTAGTATTTTCTGTCATTTTTAATGTAAAATGAGAAAAAAAAATTAAATAGATAATCAGTCGTTAATTTTCCTGATGACTGATCAAGGAAATCTTCTTCAAAAGCCCATCCCTAAGCTACACAGACCGATTTTAGAGAGTGCAGAAAATACAAGAAGCAGGACACGAGACACAGTTTTCTGAAGATCTACAGATTCCACCGTTCAGTCGGTTGTGTTTAGCTGCTCTGTGGGATCTGAAAATGAGCTTGGTAGCTCTCCGTTAAAGAAATGTGCCACTTAAAGCCGTGAAACAAAAGTTTTTTAGGTACCAACCGAAATGCGATCAAGTCTCAAGTTTTTTAAGGCTTCTGCCGATCTGTTCATGAAGGATAATTAAGGGGGATGCTATTTCTGTAAGTCTCAGATCAGTGGTGGGACATCAGGGTCGTCCACAAACCCTTCAGACGGGCTGCTGTGAGCTGTGGCGGTAGGCGGAGCCATCCTGGAAGTTTCCAGAGGACCTTCTTTGGTGTCGTGGCGTGGTATGATGTTGGCGAAGTCGATGGCTCTGTGTTTACTGGGATCCACTTCCAGCCTCTCGGTAACATTATTTTTCCTGTAGAGTAAGCATCGGGGAGTTAAATAAGTCAGAGAAAAAACGACCACGTCTTCACAGGAACGCTGCAGCTGGGTCTCGACTGAGGGGCCGCATCCTCCAGAGGCTGTATTTGATGGATTGCATCGCAGCGATGGGACAAAAGCTGTCACGTTTCAACAGCTACTTTTAACGCGGTCTGCAAATCCTCCGCTGTGAAGAATCCAACTGTTGGATCCGTCGCAAGGTTCATCGTGTTCACGTTGTGATATTTTTGCACCTCCAGAGGTCCAAGATCAAATGACGTGACTTTTTCAAGACGACGCAGCATAAAAGTAGGTGACCCAAAGCATGTCTGTAAATTTCTAATAAGAGCTTGTAGTTGTTGTCTGGAGTTGATAGACCTCGCAGAAATAATAAACTAAAGTTTACGATTTCATGTTTTTTGCGTCCATTATGCTGATACAGAACATCATGGTAAAAAAGTGAATGGCAGGTCACATGGGTTAGTGGTTCCCAAGATGGGGATTTTAATGATGCTCGTATTTGAATAGGCCTAATAGTCCGTATGCGTGACTGTGCGCAGGGTCGCCTCAAGTGTTGATGGGGGTCCCAATCTCTGGAGGTCGTGAGCGGAAAAGTTTGGGAACTTGTGACATTGGTGATGACGTGCAGAAAAAAAGGGATGTTAAATATGGGCGAGGTAATATTCAAAAACAGACCAAATAGCTCAGGACTCTTAAAATAAAAATTTACGGCTACTCTTAACATGCACATAAGTTAAGTGACGTGTCGTGGTCACAAAGCGACAGCAGCGGCGCGTCCTGACTAAAGGAGCGATTGGTGACGAAAACAGGAAATGCTTTGAAGACCAGACCTTCTCATGTAACAGAAGTGTCGCTTCAACGCTGCAGCTGATGAGGGCGTGTCCTTCATGGGCGGCGGTATTCGAAGGATGCAGCCCGTGCACTGGGACACAGCTTGTGTGTCATTGTGTGTGTGTACTGTGGTCACAGACACCTGTAGTTTTAGTGAGGACACAGGAAGGCTGCGTTTTGTTGTCTGTCGCTCACTTTCGGAAAACACATTAAACACATTATTTCATCTTTGAACATTTCTGCTGGTCAGTCACCGAGATTTGTATCCATCAAAGGCTGAAAAACAGACAAAAATGTGACAACAGCTCCCATGATCCCACACTTCACATCATGACTAAACTACATGTTGTGTCATTGTTTAGGAAACGGTAGCATCTGGTTTAAGGTGATTTTTTTCTTTGTTTAAACAGGTAAGACAGAGCCGATGATGCTGTTTAAACACTGATAACCTGGTTCTGTAATGACGCGTGCATACTGTCTGTCTGTCTGTCTGTCTGTGCTGCTATTAAACAGAAAAGATCAAAGCCCATTAAAAAGTCATTTTTTTCTTTATCCGTCTTTAAACCGATGATGTCGATTTGAAAAGCTGAGATGAATTGACTTCATTCAGACATTTGTTGCAGTTAAGTTCAGTGGGACTGTTCCTGAGCACAGTAACATCCCTTCATTCATCTCCAGGGGGACGGCGGCCACACGATCTGTTACCATTAAACCAGATTGATCCCACTTCTCCTCTTAAACTCATCACTTCCATCCCACAACCATGAAGTCAGCGCATTTACCAATGAATCAATTTCTAATGTTCAAACCACAGGAGGCCGATCACACAGCCTCACACACACACACACACACAGCTGTGAGTGAGTTTAAACTCATGTCTGGGGATTCTTCTCATGACTGAGTGTGTGTGTGTGTGTGTGTGTGTGGGCGTAAGTACATGTAAAAGCCAAAACCTCCAAACCGCCGGTGGCGTACGATGAAAAGTCATCACTCCTTGGTCATTAACCATCAGTAGGGTTTATCCTCTGGTGATCATGAATGTCTGTTTGTTACTTCATGGCAATGTTGTCGAGACTTTTCAGTCCGGACCTCTCATCCAACGTTACCTTCCCATGATCAACTTTTCTTCCTCCAAAATTCTGGAGTTGATGCAAAACAAACCCACAGGAAAAAACAATAAAAAAACCCAAAACAAATCAAATAAGCTGTAAATATGGCTACAGGTGCAGCTATGCATCAGCAATGTGCAAGAAATGACACGCAAAGTAATTAAATATACATGATGAATTTCCGGGCAGAGAGATTAGAATTCATGAGACATGGAGAACCAGTTTTGCTTAAGTAGATTACTCCTGACAGTTTCAAGTCGGCTGTAATTAAATAAGCCAAACAGAGTAATTACAGAGCGTGAGGCAGCATGAAGCTCCAAACTTCATCAGCGAACCGTGAATCAAACATCTGAACATACTGATAATATTCCATGTTTATTGAATGATTCTCTTGAGCACCTTGTCATCATCTGACAATATCACATGACGAACTAAAACAATCACAGCTGCTACGACTGCAGTGATTCGGACTGTTTGGATACTTTTTTGCTCTCTTTTTTTTTGACACTGAATGTTTTGGCTGTGGAGGCGTCTCTGTGTTCTGTGTTTCAGGCTGGGCGTGGTCTGATGACGCTGGAGCTCCTGCTTACTTACCTGCGTCTCATCACCTTATCAACGACGGTGTTAAAGGAGAAGTTAGTTTTTTGAACATAAGGTCTTATAATAAGGATATTTATGATCATACATGACGTTTTACAGCATTATTATGATGAACGATGCAGTCCTGAGAGCTGGAGCTCTTTACTGACGTCACTGCTAGCTGAAAACAACGAAGGTGAAGGTGCATACAGGGCTTCGACAATCCATCGAAAAACGCTGGTTTGAAAAGACGAGACTGATTAGTGGCGTCCTCTCATGTTCCCACACTAAAACACAAAGTTAAACAGCAGCTAATAAGCTGGAAACAGCTCCTTGTTTGTTTCCAGAAGCAGCTGAAAGAGCCGTTTCAGGGTTGAAAGCTGTTGGTCAACTTCATGTTTTATGTGTTGAAAATGAGCGTTTTCGATGGATTTTTGAAGCACTTGATATGCCCCCAAGCCTCCCAGTGACGTCAGCAGGAGGCTCCAGCTCTAGTGACCGCACTGTTTGTCATAAAAATGTTGTAGAACATTATAAATGATTGTAAAAATGCGCAGAAAACTGAACTTCTCCTTTAAGCCTCTGGTCATCCTTTGATTTGATGCTCGATTGTTAACGCCGCTAAGCCGTATTTTGGCTCCCTGATTTCTTCCTAATGTTTTCGTGCTTAGTGTTGTCTCTAGTGTTTTCCTTCTCTTCCACCACTGACTGCAACCTCCAGCTCCCGCGCCTCAGTCACACATCGCCCAGCCTCTCCCACACGAAAGCCTCACAGCCGCTCAGCGTTCCCCTTCTTCAGTGCCGTAAACGAGTCTGCGTCCTCATCAGCCGCTCGCCTCTCTCCCACTGTCAGCCACACGGCTTCCAGCATCAGCTCGTCATGGACTCCCACCTTCTCCTCTGCGAAGGCACCACCAGCTCCACCCAGGGCTAAATCTTCACGTGAAATTCCTCGGTTCAACTTTTCATCTGTTTATTTTTTAATCCAAAATCATTGTCTCATTATCTAAATTCATTACCTGTGCAGTTAGTTATGTAGTTCACCTGATGGGGTCCATATGTTAGTGAGCCCTCATCGTAAAGGCTTTGGTGTAAAGATGCTTCAGGTTTCAGACTGCATATGGACACCAAAGGCGTGATGAAATTAACAAAATGTGCTGATTTTACAGGAAGAGCCTGACAATTATAATGTGATCTCCTGCACAGCAGCTGACAATAAACAGCAGCAGGAGGCAGAAGGAGGAGCCACTTCATTACTCCACACTCTGCCACTTGTTTATTGAGATGAGAATAAAGCTGCCGAAGGACGTACACCGTTCTTGTGAGCGCACTGGCACTTTCCGTCCCGTCTTCATTTACTGCAGTGGATTCTCTCTGCAGCCGGAAAATTACCAGCTCGGCTGGAATAAATGAGAGAGTAATTCAGACCATTTCCCTCCTGATAGAGAATCGGGTCTATTTTTAGACGAATATGTTTAGTGTAACAGACACCGTGTCCAAGCAGCATTTAAACTGCTGCTGCAGCCTGAACAAGAGAATACAACTAGTGAGAATTCCTCTTTAGCAGCCAGATGTTTAGAAACACTGAGATCCAAAAATGTCCTCAAAAAGTGTTTTAATTATTTGATTTTTTTTTGTTTGTTTTTTGGATCAAAAAGTTTTTATTTAAATCAGTTCTTTCAATGAACCTGCACTGGAAATAAGAGCTATAGCTAAGACTTTCAACGATTTATGGTCAGTGAAATATCTTTTGGTTTTTGAAATGTCAGTCAAAATTGGAAATATCTACCATAGTCTCCCTAAAGATGATGTCATCGAATGTCTCATTTTGTTGGATGTTTAATTTGGATATCAAACACACAAGCAGAACCTGAATTTAGAGATTAATGCTGAAATTATTTGATTCTCAAAAAAATCTTAATGATTATTTTTTTGTCGTGTGAATTCCAGGAAATCATTTAACTAGTAGCCGGCCTTAAACACTCAACTTAAATTCAAGTTTATCATCCTAAATTTTCCCAACATGCATGGAGCTGTGAGGTTGGAGGAGCAGCAGGCAGAAAGCTCTGAAACTACAATACCCATGAGCCTCAGTGGCTGTTGCTATGTAGAATAAGTCAGTTGGAAGTGAGAATCAGAGCTAAAAAAAAAAAATCAAAACACTTGCTATTCTGATAGTCTGACAGAGTCGCTCTGTTGCCTTTAAAATCCAAATTTTAAATTCTCTTTTCATTTTTGTTAGCAGCTTGTTTTTAGCTTTGGCTCGTGTTTGTGTAGTTTGTCCTCTCCAAGGTTTCCATGGTGCAGAGAAGGTCATGTGACTCAGCTAAGTTGTTGACATCTTCCTGGATCCATACTCTTCTTAGTTTACATCTTTTATTTAGTTTTTTCATCTGTATTGTCTGAACTTGAAATGCGGCATGTTGGTCACATGCTGCGCGTCTGTCCTGAAGGAGGGATCCTTCCTGTGATGATCTTCCCAAAGATCATTCAAAACACTTTCCTTGATATTTTTCAGCTCCATAACTCAGGGACAGATTGTGCCCGTATTTCACATTTGCTCAGAAACTGACACTGTGCTGACTGTTTAGATCTTCTGAGGAAGCGGTTTTAGTGTTTACGTGAAGCATCAAGAACTTGCAGGTTTTTTTAAATAACATCCACATCTGAAGCGTCGTCGTCACCACAGGCTCATTGGTTAACTTGGATTAAGCTTCAGGTGATTTTTCGTTGCACCAAGTGACAAAGCTGTCTGTTACTCCCCTCTCTCTGTTACTCCTCTCTCTCTCACAACATCTGTAAATTGTTTGAGTCTGGAAACACGTGGATGTTGATTGGTTCCCAAAGGCCTACAACTGCAAGAAGATAATTCCAGTCTTCTTCTGTAGTAATGACGACACAAAGAGGAGAATATTTTTATGTCATTTCACATCGGAGAAAGTCTCCAGCTGTCCGTCACCTGACATCATCTATGAGAGACTTAAAAGGACAAAAGTGCAGCATGTAAACTCCTGCCTGATCCCTGAACACGCCAAACTCAGAAAAAAACATCAGAGAACATGACCTCAGCGTCGTCAATGGATACGAGTAAACTCAACACTAATGTAAGAGGTCATAACTGTCACTGAGCTTTGATCACAACTAATCTCCACTGGGGTTATCACTCCCAGTTCAGTGATGGGCACCTGCAGTAATTAAGTTGTAATCGACTGCAGTAACAATGTTAGCAGCTTCTGCTCAGTGTCTGTAGCCGCTGATCCACTGAGGATTAGGTTTGGAGTGGATGTGATTCACATTTAGATAGGGACCAGGCCAAACAAGTCACATGCACTCAGAACATGCTGATGTCATGTTCTGCGTGGCCTGATGGAGAGATGTGATGCAATGATACTCGTCTTTGTTTATCAGTCATTCTTCCTAATGGTCCCCTGAGCTCCCACGGCACGACTCTGAGGTGTTTACATGCCACAGAGAGGCGGTCGAGACAAGTTCTTACACAACATTATGAGTATTATTCCATTTCTGACAATGGATGACTCTAAATCTCACACACTGGACTTTTAATTAGAATAAGGAGATGTTATGGAGAGGGGTTAAAGATTTATGACATCTCGGAGGCTGGTCTAAGTTTAGCTCCAACACTCATCTTGGCAACGGGCTGGTAAACCTAATCGTCAGCACTACTCTACGGGAGATGGATGGAGTCATTAGTCCAGGGCTCCTCCACAAATGCCCCATCCTCGGTTAGGAAGTCCAAAATGGCTCCCTGTAATGGGTCACCCAAGGCGAAGGCCCGCTGGCCATCATATCTCACAGGTAATGAGGTCTGCGGACCGTCAACAGAGGAGCGAAGCCTCCGCCAGTCCCACCTTATTATCAGTCAGAGAACATGTTCTAATGAGAGAGCTGGAGACGGTGGATGCAGCCATATTGATGAAGTCATTTGCTGTAAAGTCTGTAGCCCTGCTGATGCAGGGGTCAGGGGGTGGGGTGGGTCACGGGTTGAACACACTGGTTATTCTTTTGTACACAAAGATAATCAAATCAGCCCTGAGGGACGAGATCCCAGGTCAATTTATTATGGGTGGAGTTGACTCAGGCATTTTTAAAAGAGTGTAGCAGGGCCGGCACCAACGTTTTTATGGTCTTGAAGACGCTGCGACAGACCCCAGAAAATCTGCAGGCACATCCAGGTTGAATATGTGTACGTGTTATGAGTAAGTTTAACTACATTGTAAGACAAGCAGTTAAAGGCTGAGCTCTTGGACAGGAGAGAGGTTTTTATAAAGGAATGAAGCTGAAACAATTAGCTGGTCGATCACAAAGCTGACTGACAGGAAATTTACTGGCAACTACTTTAATAATAAATGTTTTGAGTCCTTTGTTCAGCAAAAATCTTGTTACTTGTGTTTCGGATGTAGAACTCGCAGCTTTTCTCCATGTTTTACTCAACTGTAGCTTACAGGATTTTGGTTTTGTTGGTTAGTCACAAAACAGATTCATTTTGGAATTTTTGTAATGTCACAATGTTTCTAGAACAACATAAATGGGAGTGATTATCAGGGCTGTCAGACAAAATGATCACGCTGTTGCTTTACGGCTCAGAAAAACCTTCAGAAAAATGTTTACTTTGCTGCAATCTCGAGTTTCTGACCTCATGTATTACTATTTTTTTTCCTGGAGATCTTTTGCAGTCCAATATTTTCAAATCTCAGTCATAATGTAAAACATAATTCCCTCCAACATAACTTGTTTTGAGATAAAATAGGTTCAAATTATATTTCTACGTTCCAGTTGGGTAAATGCTGACGGCTGGTTCGATCGTTTTTTTTTAACCTTTTTAACAGCAAACGGTGACGAGCAAAGAAGGTCATATGTGAACAAACTGACAAGTACTGCATGAAAACAAGCTGGTCAAAGTCCTTTTTTTCCTTTATCAATAAACAATAATCTTCAACAGGATCTCTCCTGTTTATCCAGGAATTTGAGATTTTCAAAATTAAGTTCTCAGATTTGTGAAATTGCACCAGTTTTAATCTAACAGGATTTACTAGAGTCCAAAATGTAACTCTAAATACAAAACAGCAAAACACGATCAGAAAACCTTTCAGTTGTGGAAAGCGTTGAGATAATTATTCTTGATTGATCAGTTGGTTAAAAGAAAATTTATCACTATAATTTATAAATTTCCTGCCTCTCAAAGGTTGGAGTTGGCTGGTTTTCTCTGTTTTAAACTGTAAATCACGTCTCTTTAAACTTTGGACAAAACAAGACTTCTACAGAGAATAGACAATTTTAATATGGTCTGGTTTCTAGATATTTAAGAAAATGCATTCATATAATTCTTATTCTTGTTATTATGTTAGTTAATTAATTAATTAAAACAGAGATCAAAACAATCTGCAGTCTGTTCTGAAGTCTTCAAACCTCGAGCTGCTCACCTCGCTGCAGGAAATGTGAAGCCCCTGACTCAAATAAATGTGATTTGCTTTGCAGTTGACCCTGACCTTTGACCTTTCAAAGCCCATCGAAACATCATCTCCACTGACTTGAGCAGCAGGTTTTAAATAATGTTTAATTTTCCATCTCATTGTACAATTCACACATCGCCCTGCTTGTGTCATCAAGCCACTCCATTTCGAAACTAATCATGGCGTTCAGACCCATTTCCATCCACACCGGAGGCTGCATTAGGAATCTGTAGGTAAGTCTGAGGTCAAAGGTCATCCCTTAAGATTAACTGATGCAATAACTCAGCAGCATGCAGTGCCGTCACCTGTCACCTTGCCGTGGTGCAGGAGCAGCTTAGCATTTTTATCTGATGTTTAATTTGAGGACACAGGACTGCACCGAGGCTCTTTGTCGTGTTTGATGGGGCCACGTGAAGGACGAGAAGCAGATCGCGATCATAAAACGGTAATGATGATCGTGTGGTGACGAGTGCACCTCCAGGCAAGGAGAGGAAACAGGGCTCCATCACACCGCACGGCTGACTAATGTGGTCACGAAGAGGTGAAGCTGTCGGGCTCTCGGCCGGCCTAAACGAAAGGGCGTAGTCCTGGAACTGTGGTTCGATGTCCAGACACGTGTAGCAGAGTCCCTGAGCAAACACATCAGCTAACTGCTCCTGACGCAGCACCTTCAGTGTGTGAGTGTGTGGCTCACTGCCACACACACTGTAGAGTTCTTTAACGCCACGTACGCACAGCGGGCAAGTCCGATTCGTCCCTCAAACCAGATCTGACAGAGCGAGCGTGCACACTATTATTTGCAAGTGATCTGATCGGATTGTGTGCCTGGACACCGCTGACATATCTGCATAGGTTGCTGTGGCAACAAGGTGGGCATCAAGAACCGTGTGATGACACTGCTCTGCCACATGGAGGCATGAACATCCATCACCTTTGCCCCATAACAGTGGCGGTGCAGAACTCCGTCGGATCAGACAAACCCAGTGACGAAGGAGGCTGGTGCACGTCCTGATGTTCCAGGCTGCGGTCGCCGGAGGCGTTAGTGCAGCGTGGTGGCATCGGCACAGCACTGACTGCTGGGAACGCGTAGTGCACGGGACCTTCGATGACAACCAGTGGTTTGTCAGTTTCAGAATGTGCCGGGATAGGGCTGTGTGATATGACGATGTCAGATCATGAACCATTAGAATGTGTCCACGATCCGCCGCTACATACAGACTGTTTACATCGTGCATTAGTGCACATTCTATTTGTTGCAGCTCTATGCTCAAACTCTCAACAAAAGCTGCCATAAATACACACAGATAAACTAAGCACAGCAAACATGTGGCGCCCTATTTCCTCCCTTTCATATCGTAGTCTTGTAAAACGAAACGAAAGCATCATGAATGAGTCGGAGTTGAGTCTGCTTATGTTAGCTTAGCGTTAGCTTGTTCAAAGGAGGGAAAACTTGGCATTTTCTGTCATTTTTACTGCTCTGGGTCAGTTGTGGAGGTCCTAAAAATCACTTGTGTCCAGACTCAAAGAATTTACAGAAGACTTTGAAAGGAATTTAATAGGTGTATATTTTAGGGAAATCAAACTTACCACAACGATGACTTAATAATTTTCAGAGAGGAACATGTTGTTTTCACTTAGAGACTGTTTTTACTGAAGAGTAACAGAGAGCTTTGTCACCTGGTGCAACAAAAATCACCTGAAGCTTGATCCAAAAAAGCTCACTGAGTCCAACATGGTTCAGTCGACTCCGCAGAGGAAACTCTTCAGTAAAAAATTCAGCGTAAGGATTTTTTCTAGATATGTTCATTTCAGCTGTACAATCTGAGATCTCGGTGCAGAAGATTTTAAGGTGACAAAATACTCACGTTTGCGTTCGCTGAGATCTGGACAGTTATTTTTCTCCGAGTGGTTTTATGTTTACTGTTATTATTTTTTGGTACTCTCCTCTGTAGCTTGTTCTTGGACCCGAAGTGTCAGAGGAGCTTTAAACTGGAGCCAAATCTCTTGAATGCGTTTCCAGTAAAGCTGATTCTGAATCTCAAAGGTCTCATACTGAAACTAAAATGTGTTTAAACAGGAATGTTGTCATTCTTTGTGTATCAGTGATGCAGAGCTTTCCTGGATCTCAGTGTGGGATCAGTGCTGGGTCACATACAAGAATAGATACGAATCCTCAACCAAAAAAAAATCAAATAACAGCAGCTACAGTCAGAGAGCCTGAAGCTGTGACTACAGCCCACAGTAAAATTATTCTCCTGTATGTGAGAAACGGCGTGAGTCTCTTCCTCCCAGTGTGAAGCTGCAGCTCTGATCAAGGTTATCTGTGGCCAGCACATAGTCATTAGCAGAGAGAGCGCTATCATCAACACGGCCGATAACATGAATCATGCAGAGCGTTTAAAATACAACAGGCATCTGTAATTAGGACAACAGGGACCTGATAAGCCACAGGCATTTGAATATGTGGAATTCAATTCAAGGCCAAACAAAGACGAACAGCGCGGCCAACCGAGACCGTCGCTTGACTCTGATAAACTCACACCAGCACACAGCTGCCTGCGCCGCGCTGCTGCTGCCGGACACTCTGCACGCCTCAGTATTATGAACTCACTTTTTATAATTATTTTATCTTTGGTTACTGACAGCCACATGCATGAAATCATACTTGTATTCTCCATTTCAGAATATATAATAATTATATAATATTCCTCCTGTGGTTTCGTTCTGTTGCTTTCCACCAGGGAAAAACAATCTGTTGCCTTTTAGTTCTGGACGGACTTGTTCTCACACTTACTAACTAAAACAGAGAATCCAGAGGAGTGAACGTGATCTCAAACTGACTGACAGGAAGCTCATTCATTGGACACTTTTGGTGACGTCATGGACCAGTTTGGGGAAACTGAAATCTGGTGACTGACGTATCTGAACGTGATGTGTTGATACATTTTCTGTGGTATCACAAAGAAATTGTTCAGCAGTAGAATAATTTGCTGGGAATCCAAATCTCATGACAGCATGAAAACTGTCCACATATTATGGTGTCGCTGGTCCCTGTTACACAGCCTGTTCAGCGCAGGTTTAACGCGCCCTGACGCGCCTCGCTGGTCTGCTTAAACAGTGCGGACACGGGCTGGACGGTCCGAGTTGCACCGCCAACAATCCACCTTCAGAGGGCGTATCAGAGGAAAGTCAGAGGTGGAGCCGGGGTCGAGTGACGCCTGTGTGAATGTCAGACCCAGTAGGGCGGGTCAGGGGAATTTATCTGGACAGAGACAAAAACTTGAAGGATCAAACAGAATTATGACAGAACGGACATTTATGACTGTTGCACATTATTGACAGAATTTTTCTACTGTATTTATGCAGTGTAATCACTTCCTTAATTGTTTGTGGTCGGCGTTGGACGTGTTCAGGGGACATGACTGCATAAATGTTCAGGGAAAAACAGGTTTTTTATCTCTGTTCAAAACTTTCACTTAAACTTAAGCATCACACTCAATTTTGTTACAGAAATAAAGGAATGAGAGGACGGACTAAAGTTTAACTTGATGCTCTGCCGTCAAGAGAAGAAAAAGAAAGAGTCCGGTGCTGATGCTGGTAAACGTCACTCCCGGGGCGTCCCC
>JAQLOL010038601.1:0-16987 GCA_029783665.1 Naso thynnoides
CGATGCGTATGAACTGATGAAGCCCCTTTGATAAGAGGCGAAACGTCTTCCTAGACAAATACAAGTCCAGTTGCCTACGATTCAATTTGCCCAGAGAGACCTTAATTACAGGAAATTCACAGGCAAAATAAGGCAGTGCTTACTGAGATGGCTTGGAAATCATTGAACTTCTATCACCACCTTGAAATCAGAGGAAATTTTTTTTAAGGTCTTGGTCTTGACTCGGTCTCAGCCTCTGAAAGTCTTGGTTTTGTTCAGTCTTGGCACATTCTGGTCTTGGTCAACTCTTGGTCTCGGTTAGTGTGGTCTTGACTATCGCTGATAACTTGCTTCAGTGCATTACAGTCAGATTAATCGGCTTTTCTTTAACATATAAAAAAGAGAGCTCACAAAATGCTCTGAATGACTCTTATTTACTGTACACTTATTATTAAGCATACTAATTGCTTTTATTCGCTCTGAACGCACAACATGAGCTGTGGTCAAGTCGACCTGACATTTTCTATTTGAGTCTCTTCCGAATCTGAGAATCGAATTTTTCCTTGCTTAATACGATAATTAACCCTCTTTCACTGTTTCATTCCCTGTTATTCATTCTTTTGTTCATCAGAATAGACGCACTTTGTTCATTTTCTGCTTTTCTGTCTCTGAGTCACTTGTTCGATTTCTGCTAGTTGGTGAACATCCACTTAACATGAATGTGTGTGGGCACCCATGTGAACATAGGCTGTGATGCGTGTGAATATAAGGCAAAGGACACTCTGGACATGTTCCCACTGTACTGAGCCACCAGTTAAGCCCTGTCAGATCAGTGCATCAACAGGGGATTCCAGTCAGTTAAGCTGCTGTGGGTGGATGCCTATCCATCAAGCCTGAGCGTTGTCTGTGTCACGCATTTTTCCAACCAAATGTGGAAACTTTATCATTTATTCAATCCTTATGACAGTCTGCAGTGTTACTATCAGTGTTGTCCATCAAAGCATGGAATGAGAGGCCTCAAGGACACAAGGCTATTGTTATGCCTTAGGTGGGAGGCAGAAGGTTGACAGAGGCTGTGTTAGAGTAAGTCTCCATGGCAGGTGTCTAGCTCACCTGGGACACCCCCAGTATTTATGTCCTTGAAACCTTGAACAGTAAAACCACCCATTTACCATTTAAAGGACCCCTCCATTTAAAATATGTTTCCCTTCTTATTCCTGTAGTTGAATTTTTGAGCTTCACTGCACAGAATGACATATGTGCAGGGTTTGAAACCTGAAAGATGTTTTACTCTATTTGCTGAAAGCTAAAATTTCTCTGTGCTCATTAAAAAACCTAATTTGATTTGAGGTGTGGGCCAAGGATTTATGAGAAGTATTTGTGACATCACAAATAGTTTTACAATCAACTATTGGTTCCAGTTGCAACTTACACAGTACAAGTTTGATGTGGAAATGTAAAGGGATACGCCAACTTTTTAAATCTTTTTCTTTTTTTCCTCCCTCCCAAGTTCCAGATAGATACCATTCTTTCAACTGTGCATGCAGTAACAAGGAAGAGACAGGCAGAACATGCCTACTGCTAATTAGATTAGCTCAAAAACTGGAAGTCAGTGGGAAATGCTAGCCTGACCACAGTCATCAGATAAACTTTCCAACAACCCTAAACAATCCTGTGTGCTTGTTGTGACTTGTTTATCTGCAGTGTCATGTCATTTTTAGGCTCACATTAGCATTTTCATGTAGTACTTGTAGTACTATGCACTTCTTCCCCTGCTGCTGCTGCTGTTTACTGACATGTGTGTGCCCTGCAGTTTAATTCCAGTATATTTTATTCTAAAATTGCATAAAGTGATAATCTAAGTCTAAAAATAACATAACAGGGTAAATAAACAAGTCACAACAAGCACACAAGAGCATTTATAGTTGTTGGAAAGTATCTGATGACTTTAGGCAGAGGCAGGCTACCACTTCCCATTGATTACCAGTATTTGAGCTAAGCTAATTAGCGGTGGGTGAGCTCTGCCCATTTCTTCCTTGGTACTGCACGCGCAGTCAAAAAAATGGTATCTAGTTTCTTGTCTGGAACTAGAGAGGGAGGAAAATAACAAAAAAAAGGAAAAAGGAGAAAAAACAGGCGTAGCCTATCCCTTTGAAGCTGTTGGTGCATGAACTCTGGTCAGCGATGTTTTTGTGAACGAGAACAAAACCATAACAAAAATCGTAAATTGCCTCCATAAGTGTCCTTAGCCTCAACATGCCAAGCTGTTTTGAAAAATGTCACTGACTCCATATTTTCAGCCTCACCGTCCACTGTGGCCTGTAACTCCTGAGATGACAGCTGGGTTCATGTGCAAACACACTGTGCAATGCTCACACAGTAGGACATGGTGACACCAATGAGCTTGCAATGGGTATTTAATGACTGAATTTTCATTTTTGGGTGAAGCATCTGTTTAATACTTTCAGGTCCATCAATTGTGAAGAGCAACAATTTTGAAGACGATGCAGATACTTTCAAAATAAATGAGGTGGAATGAAGGATAATCCCCGTAATCAAACAGAAGCTGGATTTAAGTTCAAACGGTTCATTAATGGAAAATGCTGACTCCACTTGGAGAAAAGTGAAAGTATACATATAAAAAACAAAGACATCACTTAACCGCTGGCATCACCCAGGCTGCTTAATTCTAGCACCGATTCTTCATCTAGTGAGAAACAGTTAAAGGAAAGACAGCAATTATGCAAATAGATTTGACCACCTAATTCAGCCTGCAGTGTGACTGTAAAAGCAGCATTCGGTCGTCCACACCCATAAATCGAAAGGAAAGGGACAGAGCAGATGAAGTGCCTCAAGGTTAATTGAAGGTTTATGAATTTTTTCATGGCTAAGGCAGAGAGCACATATTAATATTAATTAAAACAAGATACCTTGGCTCAGTCTTCATGCCAGTGACATTAATTGCTGGTCTTTGCTATACCTACGGACTGAGTTAACTTATGAGTCCGTTGCTACTCCATGAAGCAGTCTCTTGTTGAAACACAATATTTTTTATGTATACATGTTTTTATTAATCTAGTCATTTTAACAATTATTCTCTGTTTTTGTAGGATTTGTGACTGCCTATGTATTACCTGAATTTATGAAGTCTGTGCAAATTTCGCTTATTGCTAAATTAACTACTGATTTCCCCTTGGTGGAGACAGTCGCATTCTTTGATTAATGTGTTGGAATTCAGCTCTGTTGTTGCCACATATTAGTATCAACAAAGACGGACAGAGAAAATCCTGAAAACATTTAGCCATATTGCACTTGTTCGTTCCTCCTTCTTCCTTTCCACCCTCCCACAGACTACATCAGCCATCAGGAAATGAGGGGCAGGGGACATCTGTAATTACCTTCAACTATTTTGATGAGATGAGTTCCCTTTTTAGATCAGGGTTTCAGTGTGTCTTTGTGGGTGTGCATGTGTGTGTGCACACATGCATGTAAGCAAACAAAACATAAAGCTATTTTAGTGTACCTGTGTGTCTCTGGACAAGAATGAATTCAGTGTCAGTTCAAATGTCTGCTATTCGCTCTAATCAAAATATGGGATAAAGAGTCAAATTTACATTGATCATCTTTCAGTTTTGAAACTTTACAATTGACTTATTTAATTAGTAATTTGACCCCCCACTTAAAAGGAGTGGTCTTACAGAGACATGATATTAAATCAGTTTAATGTTGTTTGAACCATCTCAACAATAAAAGCAAACCCGATAGCCCTCAGTCCACACTGTAGGAAACATCTGCCTTCCATACACGTAAATGTAAAGCTGTTTTTTACTATTGACTACTTACTATGACAATGTTTGTTCAGCGTGGCTCATCTAACAAAGTGTATGTGTTGACAGCATCTGACATGATTAAGTGGCTTAAGTCTTTCAAACAAAAGCATGTGCACATGGGCAAAAACATCCTTGGCACTTGAAAAACAAATTTAAAAAAAACTCAATGATGCATCATGGTATTTATGTAAACTGAAATTAAACAATACCCCTGAAACTGCAAAATATTATTTTTATGCATCCACACCAATGATAGTCGTGGCAGGAGACATGTTTTCCAGTGTTCCATCCATCTGTTCTTTCAAAAGCATCCAGCGATTTTCTTTAAATTTGGCACAAACATCTGATTAAGAGTAACTGGTTTAAATCTGGTTACAAAAGTCACTTTGAGCTCACAAAACACATTTAAGGATGAAATTCAAGAATCCATAAACTAATTATGATTAATTTTACACAAATCTCCAATAGGATAAGATAATAAAGTGATGACATTTTATATTGACAAGGTCAAAGGTCACTTTTAATGTGGCATCATGATGTTCTGAAAACAACAACAACCAAAAAACACTTTCCTGATCATTATTGTGTATACCATAACTCAGGACTAGAGCAGGAGGTTGTGATGACCAAATTTTACATTTAATCTGCAGCTAAATTGGTGACACTTATAATAGATGACAATCCTGAATCACTGTTAATTATTAGAGATCTTCTTAACTGCCAGGTTAAAGATCTTTGTGACATATCCAGGTTTTAGGATTTGCAGTTTTCTTTGAGATAACATCCAAATTTAAAGCATTGTCAACCGGAAGTTCGTTGGTTTTGCTAAGCTTCGGGTGAGTGTCAATACACTATGATGAATAAAATACAACATCCACTGCATATTTTGAGTCAAGGAAAAGGCTACATGGACACATTTTGTAAAAATTTCTGTGATAAATAGGAAATGTATTTCTCTCTCTCATCATGACAACAAATGCAGCATGATTTTTAAAATTACTGATTCAAGTCAATGCAAAGATACAGATTTTCAGCATGTGCTTGTAAATTAATTGAGCATTATTCCTTTTACATAATTTATTTTATAGTAGCTTAATTGTATGAAAAGTATAGTAACGTTGTGACACTGTAGTCCTGGTTACAAGGAGAGAGAAGCTAATGATGTACTACTTGGTGACAGATTGCTTTGGTTGATGCTGAAAGGTGCTGAGTACCATACCCGTCATAATTGGGGGTTAAACTCCAGGGTCACCTTCCATGGACCTTGTGACCTCCAAGCTATTAATTTTCCTATTGATTGTTTCCCAATAATCACTGATTATGGTGGGAGCACTTAACCTCTCTCCCTGTGGAGCTCTCCTGTTAACATGATGAGCCAACCTAAAGGTCACTTGTCTTTCTCCTTGACAAGTCTGCGTAAAGTGTGCCTTATCTCTGAACCTCCAGACAACCTCTGGAAAATTTGCATATAAACATTTAACTCATAAATTTAAGGAACACTATCTTCAAATACAAAGCCCTCCATCGGTGTGTTTGTGTTTGTGCAGAGTGCTGCATCAGTGACTATAATCTATAATATGACAATAGTTGTAATGGATTTCCACTGTGGTCCCAATATTTCAAACCATATCAAAATGTTCACAGAATATCCTCAGACCTCTTCTGTAGCATTACATTTATCTGCCAGTGACTAATGTGTTCAGTGTATCCAAACAGTCAGTTTATATTCTGATGCTTCCTCTTTTTTTGTGCTCTGTGCGCCTTTTTAATGGTCTTGCTCAGGGGTTCTGCCTTTTTAAGCAGGAATTAAGTAGCACGCGTTCCGACTTTATACTTCCTTTGTTTGTTTACACCGAATGAAACAGTACAGACATAATGGCGCCCCAGAGTGTAACTTTTAAATACCCTTCCAACATGGAGAGGTGTGACGATACTGACGAGCATGACGTGAAACACAAGAGCACTGGCGTCTAATGTGGTGTATAACATTTGGGTGGGGCAATGCTTTCTAAACAAGAACAGCATAATTTGGCATACTAATCTTTTCCTCGGCCTTTTACATGATGGGATGCCAGATTGACTTTTACACAGAGGTTGATTCGTTGCTGTTACTAGCACTCTTGCTGTCCCAGATATGGCAGAACGCCCACTTCAAAAAGATTATGTAAAACAGGCTAGTAGGTGTCAGAAACTGTCACAGAAAGACAGAGGAACTCATGTGTAGTTTCCCTAAAGGAGAAAATAAATCTAGATTTAAAGATCTGGATTGAAGAGATGGAATTACTTTGACCAGGCAAGTGAATACTTAAACTATGCACACAAATATGTAAAGACATCCTGCTCTCCTGTTTATACATCTTTGCGCTGCAGAGGACTGGAGTGACAATGATGAATATCATTTGAATCAGCTGGCCAGGTTCTTACAATAGGTTTGTGTCAGCTCAATTTACAAGACTGAGGAATTCTGGTTAGGTGACAGATTTCTCTGCAGTCTCTTGGTTAGCCTACCATCTATCCTACTTAGATCTATTGATCCAGCTTAGTTATGTGAAATCATTTTTTGAGGCTGTGGCTCTGCTTTGCTCCTTGACAACAAAATAGAATAAGTCAGTTAACAATGAATTTGTCCACAATTTTTATGGAGGAGTAGAAAGCTGCTGTGTTTTATTCACCAAATTGAATCTGTTTAAATATAGTAGGAGATCACATATTTTTAGCTAAACACAGTAAATGTGCAAATGTCAGTACATTATCTAGGTCTGGGTCTGTTTCCAGAGGTTTTTCAATTTCCCCTTTATCTTGCCGAGAAGTTTTCACCTCTACAATATAAAGATTTATGCACTGCCTTTATTTCCCTAATAACAATGAATTTGTCTTTTCCAATCAAGTATTTGGATTTTCCAGGACTGGAGACAAGGAGGATGTTGATGTGAGAGAAGCAAAGGTTTAAATTTTAAAAGATCAGAATTAGAAGCACTTGTTTTAAAGGGGTCCGTGAAAGATGTTCTTATGACCCTTGCAGGTTGCACACAAAGTCACAACAGAGTGTCCCGCTGAGGAGGATGCTGTTCTCCCAGCAGTTAAAGAATGTCAGCCTGTCACGTTTTACTATAAGTAATACAATTAAATTATAGTATCCTGGTCTAATGAGGGGGCAGGGATTTTGATTCAGAAATGCTGATCTTGGATTTGTACACCTCTTTGGGTTTGGGTGTTATTATATCAGAGTAATCTTTACATTTGTGTAGAAATTCTGTCTGCTGGTGAACTAGAATAAATGGATAAGAATAAAAACACAGAACCACACAGTCCTGCTGTGTTTTTAAAGCTATCTGCTGTTTTATTCTGTTATTTTGCTGTGCTTTGTCACAAAGATTTTTTTGGTCTGTTTTTCAGAGGTAAAGTATGTAAGTTGACTTCAGTCAAAAAATATCAAACAAAACTTTTTAAATCTATGGTCTACGATTTGGAAGCACGGCACTAATTATTAACATCGTTAATATGACCGTTATGGTCCTACAGTCCGATCTACACAATGTAAAGAGTAAAAAAAAGGAAAAAAATCCATCCGAAACGTCAGCACCTGACGGTTCGTATCGGGGCGATACGAGCTGGGGGCGGGATTGTGGAACACGGAGGGGAGGGGTGAGCGAGGGGGGGGCAGGATGGGCAGGATGCGTTTTTCAAATCTGTCTCAAAGGCCAAACTGGTTTTCAGATCATAGACCATAGCTTTAAATATCAAATAAAATAATAAACTGAGAGAAAATAAAACTCACAGAAACAAAAATTGTCATCTCAAATGTAAAATTTGCAAACAAATTATTCAGGTGAAAATTCAATGTAAAAACTGGTCTTTTACTTTTTTCGATAATATGTTCTTCTACTTGCAGTTCCCTCTGTTTCTGTCTCGTTGATCAGACTTTGACTCTCAAATTACTAGACATTTTGTTGTATTATTTGAGTAAAATTACTGCTAATTTGATTGGTGTAATGATGACTAGCTAATGGTAATTAGGTAATGTCAACCTGACTGCTGGACAGAGTACCCACAGATTAGTAACCAACAACCTCTGGCTACACTAAAGAACCTCAGGGGGATTAAAGTGTAAATCAAAAACTCATTAGCCAATGGGGACACACCCCTGAAAAACCCATCCACACGAGGGGTTTGTGCCGGAACTACAAACAAAAAATGAAGGAGCACAAAAAACGTCAGGTAGCACAAAGGAGAGAGCTGTAGCATAACTGCAAAGATAAAAGTGAAAGCAAAGTGTGACCAGTTGGACAAAAACAGTGGAAACTGCAACGGAACATAACAGAACACAACAGAAGTGTGCTGGAACAAACAACCTAATTTTGTTGAAAAAATTATGTATAAGTATGCATATTATTGGAGTATATGATAGGCAGGAAATGCACATACTCTGTAATGGATTTTAGAGTGGTAGGTTAGGTTTGAAGATAAAATAAGTCAGTTTTCTCTGAGAAAGGCCATGTAATAATAATGCCTACCTACTCTGTTCTCTACTCTACAGCTCTCCACAGGGCTCAGTCCATTTTTCCATCCTGTCTTAAATGTGGCAGTTAGGTAATAGAAGATATCAGTGGAGTCATAGTTACCAACCAATCACCCCATATGGCCTTTTCTTCTTTACATCTCTGCTGTTTCTTTTTTTATAGGTACCTTCCTTTCTCCTTTTTCTTATTTTCTGTTCTTCTCCAAGCTGAATTTCTGAGAATAATGTTGGTCACATATCTGATACTCATTGGAAACTGTCTACTGTCCGACCCAAAGATATACCTACCCATCTGCCTGTCTGTCTGTCCATCTTGTCTGTGTTAACAAGTCACTCGACCCACCTCCTTATCTATGTGTTGTTATTACATGTGGAGAAAAAAGAAATATTAACCCCATAAAGTTGAATGGAAGGACAAAACACGCATGTGCTATCATTTGTCCAAGCAGCCAAATAGTTTCCTCTGCCTGGTGAGAAGCTTACAGCTTCCATGGTGACACAAATAATCGATGTCATTTCCTTCTTTTTGTCATAGTTCGTTGCTAAGTTACTGAAATCGACCAATGAAATGTTGCATTCAAAAACAAGTGTAGTGAAAGACAGATTACCCACAATTCTTTGTTTCTGTCCCTCTTATTTCTTCTCTGTGGGATCTTATTGTCTGCACCTCTGTAAACTGCAGGTTGCTGTGCCAGTGTGAGTAAGCCAGTAGGTTGCTTTGAATGTGCATCTTTGTTCTTACCTTAAGCCACAGACAGTATACTAAGAAGTGGACGAAGCCATCGTAATGTCACCCATCAGTTTGTGTACTACTGTTTTGGAGCCTCAAATCTGGCATTATGGCTGTATAACAGCATCTTAGGTTTTTTTAAGCCAGAATTGACCCAAGTTTTTATGTGAAGGAGCTGTACTGGAATCCCCATTGCTACCACTGACTATGATGTCTAGCAAACAACTAGTCTCCGTTGTTAAAATGACATTACATTTGGAGGAGAGCGCACTATGACTTGATCAGGACTCATAAAGTGCAAATGCTTAAGACTTGCATTCACTTCTGCATGATATTATGTTTTATACAGTTTATCATTCTTTGCATCCATTCTCATGAGAAGCTTTTTCATTACAAATATAATGAGTTTGTTAACAGCGAGCCAGTCAGGTAGATGATGAAATCAGGGTTACTTAGACGGGCCCTGCAGCACAACCATTCGTCAAAATAATCTCAGTCTTGAGTGAATATCTTATGATTCCTGAGCTAAAATGTCACTTCACAGCCAGAGCAGGTGAGGCTGTAGCCTTTGTCTCCTGCTCTTTTGTGTCATTATCGTTTGATTTCGTACACAAGAGTCTTGACATTTTACCAGAAAAACAAAAATCTTAACCTCATTCTGTAGTGTTCTCTCAGCTTCCTGAATCATTATAAGGGACAATTGATTTCATTCATAACAGCTGAAATCTCTAGATGTTACTAACCCATGAACAACTTGAAAGAAGACCTTGGGCCAACTTGTAGAGAATTAAAAAGATAACTATATATGGAGCCAGAGTGTGTGACACTTTTTTTTTTTCATTTCGTCATTGCTAACCCATAATCAAGCATCATAAAGAAAACAGCTCTTTGTTTAAATCCACGGGTCTGCCTTGTTGGAGGCATGTTGCTTAAGCCATTAGTGACACAGTGAAATTTGATCTTGGAAACCTAATTTGATAACAGATCAGTAAATCTGTTGACTTATTGGAGGCCAGAAGACTGCACAATAGTTTGTGATACTGTCACCTAACAGCTCATGAAGGTTATCAGCAACTTTTTTATAGAATGATTGCAGGGTTAATAGTTGTAGCTTAATATTGCATTCTTAATACACCAGGGATGTGGACTTGCATGTTTTTGATACTGCACTGTGACCACTGGCACATTTTTTTTTCAACTTTTCATTTCTTTACATTGACACCACTGCTGTGTTGCAAGGCTAACACTGCGTTGTTTTTCTCACACAGCTCCGTTATTGATCTGAACACTATACAATGTCACTCCTGTAAAGAAACCAAACATATCATGCTTGAGAATGAGCAGCTATTTGCGTCTGGCTACAAACACAAATGCCCCTGAGGGGCTGATAAAAAACCCTGGAAGGAAAACTGTGATGATATGAGGACACATGTCGGATGGAAGGCGAGCAGACAGCGACCGATTTTCTTGCAACATTTATAATTACCTTTGACACCACAAAAGATAAATCACCACTGCAACTGCACCATGTGAAACAAGTGTGTTAGCCAATTACTGCCTATAGGTCTACTGCAGCTGCTAAATTAGAATTGGAAAATAATGAAGAGTTAGAGGGGTTGATGTTCTCTTTCTCTCTTCTGTTGAATCCTCTGTCCTGTCCACGCTGGCCATGGAGAGATTCCTTCATGTGGTCACTAGTTTACTGTATAAAATGAGCCTCTTTTTTTAATAGAAGTCCATTTTTAAGTGTATCCAAGGCTAATGTTGCTCAGAGTTCATTCAGTCAAGCTTTATCTTTGTCCTTTTTCGCCTTCTAAAGATTTATTGCAAATGTTACATCATAACAACAAAACTACGTGCAAGTATCGGAATGAACTGACAGATTATTAAAAGGTCCACAACTTGTTAAGACACCTGTTTGATTTCACTAAGACTGCTGAATCCTCAAATTAGCTTCTGGTACAAGTAAAATTTATTCACTCATTCATTCATTTATCTAATTATTTAGCACATTTAATAGATGAAAAACACAAAGTGCTTTATAATAGAATATAATACAATAAAATTAAAAGACATAGAAACACAATAAGGAACATAAAAACACAAATTCAGACCGCCATAAAAACTGACGTCTAACTGAGGGCCTGTTTTACAAGGACTATGAATGCTCATATCCAACAGTGAAATGCATTAACATGGCACTGCTTTACAGCCAGTATGGACAGGATGAATAATTACAGGAATTACTGAGTCCCTCAATGTGCACATGAGCATGTGAGAGAAATTTTTAAATGTATTTTTTTAGGCTAAAGCTCATTACAGCACAAATATAATTTCACATCCTGCAAGATATGGCAGTAGATGTGTAACACATATTTTTTGTCCTTTCTTTCCCAATAGGCTGAGTATTTTACCTCCTTTAATGCATTCTGTTCATATGGATTTCACACCCTGTTTTTCTAAGATGTGTCTGCAGCCCTTATCTGCTGCCAAGATGTTGAGCTCATCCCGTCGCTGTGCAGATTTTCTTCTTTCCAGAGAGGCAAAGGTTGACATCCCTTCCAATTCACAGAATGCAATATGTCCAGGGTACAAGAAAGGCTAGCGGGAGGGATTATTTCCGTCCCTTGACTGCCCCATGGGGCTCACAGGGTCACAGAGCAACACGATTGCTCATCAGCCCTTTCACACAGCATAATGGACAGTTCAGCTCCTATTTATTTAAATAACTAAACCAAGGCATTGGTCACACTGAAAGTCGCCCCTTGACAAAGTCACTGCAAGGGTTTGTGCTGGTGTGGACATGTTGCCACAGGATACAGGATTAAATGCAAACTAGAACATTAAAGGTTTATAAGGCACAAACACACTGCGCTTAAACTCCTTTGAGGCAGGATTGTTCATATCCGGAGATCTGCAAGGGGTTTCTGTGGCTTCTCTGAACATTTCTTAAAGCAACAGTCAAATAGGCACAATTCTACAAATTCTACAAGAAGCCTTCAACCTTGCACATATTTCACTGACCAGTGCAGCAGAATTGCACTGTGTATGGCAAGAACCGGGTCAGGACACAAACTTTTCAATTTTATTACCTTGTATGACACCTGTGGCCTGTCACGCAGTGGTCTCAGTTAAATGAATGAGGCTTGTAAAAGGTGCTGTCCGCTTGTGTACAGTCAAGAAAGAGGAAAAAACCCTAAACCCATATATCTGGAATTTTAATGGTCACATGGACATCAATTAAATTTTTTTCTGAATGTGTGAAACATACCTGAGGCCCAGATGTTTGCTTCCTTGTGTCTTTAGTGAAAACATAACGGGCCCCATCTTACACCTGGCACAAAGCCGTTGCGCTGCCGGCGCAAGCATCATTCCACCCTTACCCCTCGGCATAGATGTTGTTTCTGCCACCTGCGTAAGATAGCATATCACCTGCTGCATCTGTGTGCCAGTGGGCGGGAGGTCTGAAAGTGAAAGGAGACTGAAGGCATATCTGGGCTCATTGCCCAGTGCAAAGAGGTCAAAATACGGCAGAGTTTGGAGCAGAAAAAAGCTGGTCTAAAAGGGGGCACAAAGACTTTTTCATTCTCTCCCTCCCTCCCTAGGTGTGTAAGCGAAATAAGGTCATAGAAATAAAGGGCAAATATTCAAGTAAACATCGTGCGTTTGTGTGAGTGTAAGTATTTTGTATCTCTAAAATTATTCACACTAATAGCAATATATTAATAAAGCTTAATTGATCTGCATAAATGGGATGGATCACAGCTGTTAGGTCGTATTCACGGATCAGTTGCTGACAGCTGGAGCACTTTGTGTCTTTACTGGATCCAGAAAAACAAGGATTAAACAGTTATGATTACATCTGAAAGAGACCGCCAACAAGGGAAGAAAAACTATTTCTATTTCTGTTAGAGTCTGATGGAACCGTGCATAATTTTACACATGGCTTATCCAACTTTAAAGAGACTTTTTTCATTGTGTTTCCTCCACCAAATGTTACTGTGTATGCAGTGTGCAGGTGTCCCGATGGTGTCAAAAGACAAGGTAATGATCGCTGCTACTTCAGACCTTTTTCTTTTTTTCTTTCACAGCTTTAGGGAGGCGACCCACCATCTCATCGCACGCTCTCACGCTTTAACTAATCGAGCCAGCATGTCTGTCTTGGGACTTGAAAACCTTTTCTCTTTCTTCACACTTGGTAATCCTGCCAGTGTTTGCGCCATGGGCGCACCTGATTGTAAAGATAATGAGAGCAGACTTTCTGATTGTTTATTGCATCTCTGGCCAAACAATGCACCCAAGAACTGATGAGGTGATTGTGAACAGGTGATAGGAGAACCCCTCTGGGCTAGGAGCGCAAAGGGCGGGCCACAGTTTCTTCTCCTGGTAGGAGACGACGAAGGTGGAGTTTTACACGACTAGAATAAATTAAAACCTTTGTGCCAGGCGTTTGCATCTTGCTCCAGAGATGAGCATAAGTTATGGTCCAATATGTGCAAAGCATATCAAACTTAGCATCACGCCTAGCAGTCAGGTTCTAGCAGTGAGCTTGAACTTCACAGAAAAACCAGTTACCACAAAGCAACTTTTTATGTTTTTCACATTCTAGCTAAAGAGGGGAGATCATTTATACATGAAACATGACTCACACTGGTGTCGTGCCAGGTTCGAGCAGATCATTACTTTTTTTTTACGTGTCTTTTAAGTGTATTATTGGCACAAGAGGTCTGCCATAAAATGTTCAATATGTGGTGACGTAATAACAGCAGTGATAAATGTTTTTCTATCCAAAGCAATCTGCAAGCACAATGGACTGAAAGTGATGTTTTTTTAGATTAATGTTTCTGGCTGATAGATGCAACTGGGTGCTGCTGTTCCAGCCAAACAAACACTTTTTGGGGAGAAAAAATGTTGATTGTGTATTTGTGTCTAAACAAGCTTGTGTTTGGGATTACGTTAGTGTGTGTGTGACTGCCCTGCATTGATTTTAACCTGAAGTGATGGACAAAGCACAATTCTGATGGTTGTCGGAGTTTGTGTTTTAATACATAAAACAGAATGCAGTAGCTAAACTGCTAACAAAAACAAGAAAAGAGATCAGTTTACATTACCTGACAAAATAAGATCTGCTTTTTTTTTAATTAAATCTGATAGATCTTTTATTGGAAATGTCAAAGCAATAAGACATAAGTATGTATGTCTGTATGTCTGTATGTATATGTATGTATATCTGTCCCTCCCATAGCGCGAGAACCATTTGTCAGACTGATTTCAAACTTGGCAGTTGTGTTGCGGATGACCCAAGGATGTGCATGTGTGCTTTCAGTGCAGTTTGGATGCACAACATGTTTCCTATTAATTAAATATCTTGCAATATTACATTGATTTGCTTCTTCTTCTGTGTGGAGTCAGTGAGCGAAAACACAGAGTTACTCTGCCATTGCAACCCACACTGTGGTGGAAGGTGAGACTGCATCTGTACTGTTCACTGTTATGGACGCCCCTGATTGCACTGCTCTAGACCTATCAAAGAAATTCAAAGCGTTCCTTAAAGCAGAGAATCAGAGCTTTCTGCCACTATATGGGACATTACAGTAGGCTCAGTATCACAGGTTGCAGCCCTCGGCGTGGATTTACACAGCTCATGGAGAAAGTAGGAAGAGGACAGCAAAAATTGATTTTTTTTTAACAGTTTATCATCATATATCTGACCATATTTATGAGAGGAAATGTCAAGAAAGTCATTGAGACTGAAAAAAGCCCCCAAGAAGCTCACTAACAAGGACAGTGATCATAATGAAGGAGAGGTTTTATCCGATGCACAGCACATGTAAGTTGCAGTGGATAATTACTTCGCTAAAAGTAAAATTCAGCTTCATTGTAACATTATTTTCATGTTAAATGTGCACTCTTATTATATTTACAGTATTACTTTCACTTTTTATTATCATGCTGTTGTATTTATTTATCTGACTTGTTCATCTCGCATTTCATCTGATACAAGGATTACCTTTGGGATGAATACATTTCTGTCCTATATCATATTTCTTCTACTTTAAGAGTGTCTTCTGCTGAAGGGCCTAGCACCGTACCAGAGAGCAGGCCCAACCATGGTCACAGTCTGGGTCACAGTCACCTTTATGGTCTCAGTGTTGATTTTGTCTGTCAAAGATACGACAGCATGGAAAACCAAGGCAGACCCTGATGAGGCTCCACCAAGGTTTACCCCAAAGCAAAGCCCTGGGGTTTGACCACCACTCAATTTTGGTAAACTATCACCAGAAGAAATTTTCTCCCTTCTTCTTCTTTTTTTTTTTTAATGCTGAAGTGCTCCAAATCAAAGAATACCACAAAGGCCAAGAAACACCTGGACATACTCAGAAAAAGCACGCCAAAATTAAAAACTGAGATTCCAAGGCTCACTAACTTTCTTGGACAGATGTATAATAGTTCAAATTTCAAATTGTACTTATGTAACATTTTGTCTATGACATTTTAAAGTTTTTACTTCATTAAACACATGAAAAAATATGAAATAACTACCAGATGTTAAATTTTGAAGTAATTCTGGAAAAGGGGGCAAGAGTATTCACTCATTTCACCTTTTTTGACAATTTTACAGCCAAAACAACAAAATATATTCAGGTGGCCTGAGTGAGGCCTAGCAGTTAAAGGTCTAAAATACAAGAGAGAGGACAAGTGAGCTGAGAGCATGAGTGGATGACAGAGACAGGAGAGCTTGACGACAGAGGCTACAGCGCTATTTTCTGATTCTTTCACAGCAGTTAAAAGCCTACGATTCAATTCTGTACAAGCGATAGTACCTGGGGTCAAAAAAATCAGCCTGTTTGAAAAAGGATTGTTTTGAACAGCACTGCAATGTTACGGCAGACTTTTCTGCAGCTCCATACATAGCCGCAGCAGCGCAGAGGTGAAGTTGTGGGTCACATTCAATTTGAAAACGTGTGCAGTGTTTTGCTACAGTGGACAAATGTTTCCTCAAAACGGCATGGGCAGTGGAGAAATGATACAAAGGGCTTCTTCAATCTCTGCCTATGACTCCTCTCAATGCCCATGTGCAACTTCAGATTGATTGGGCAACCCATAGAGGGGAAAAAAATGTGATTGTGGTGCACATATCCCTGGGTATGGACTAAGGCACATGTAGGAACAGGCACTGTACTAATAATTACAAATGTGAAAATTTATAAATGCAATTCTTTTTCCTTGCAAATCTTTTTGTAATTTTTGTTTTGAAAAGTATAAATAATGTTTATTATGTTATTATTATTACTATGCATGTCTCTGACAGAACCCCCACTTACTTTAGAGGAGAGTGTTGGACAGTTTATGACCTCCCTGACCTTCTGTTGTTGGACTGTGATAAGGTGGTGACTGGAGGATGTGCAGCAGAGGGTAGCTGCCAATGCTGGTAATATAATTACCTCCTGAAATTTACTGACTACAAGCCAGAAAAGTAGCTTCCATAACTTTAACAATATCAGTATTTACTGATCCAAGGAGGGATCGATGGTTTTTAATTTAATTTGAGATTAGGTAAGCAGCTGCTGCTGAAGAACCTGCCACACATTTGTTTCTATTCAGGCCAGACTGTGTCTCAATGACAGCAGCAGAGAACAAAACTGTAAATATATTCATGTAGGGCTGAAAGGATTTGTGTCATCATTGACAAGTGGGATTGATGAAATCCCTCTGACTCCACACTGATTTCTGAGCTGAACGTTCGTCCATTTTATATTTAGCCAGGCAGCACTAATTCTCATCAGTGCCTATATTAATAATAAGTCCTCTTTCAGCTAAAGCTATTATCCATTTCACAGAATCTTGACAGTTAAATTATACTTTGGTCAACCAATTTCAGTTAAAATGCTGTTAAGTGAAAAAAAAAAAAAAAAAAAAAAAAAAAAT
>JAQLOL010038633.1:0-16983 GCA_029783665.1 Naso thynnoides
TCCATTCACGGTAATTTTAGAGAGCATATTTTCCTTTTTGCTGCTCTACGCTGTGCTTCTTAGCAACAGGTGATGTCGGTACAAGCTGATTGGCTGTTGAAATAAGGGAAATGCTCTACATTCTAAAACTGGCCTTTGCCGACATACAGCCTGCAGATGACACCGTCAGCCAGCTAGAGTTGAACTGAGATGTACGAGTTTACCCCGCTGCAACTTTCTCTACGACCGTATGGTCTCAACGTGAATCTCTGGTGCAAACTGCCCTTGAAAGATAGAGCGTCAACCAATGGAATAAAACGCAAGCTCACGGCAGCTTTAGTAGGCTTAAATTTTGCTGTGGCTGGCACTTCAGATCTTAAGTATTCAGTGTCAGCAGTGAAAATATTGTGTGAACCGGTAGAGCCGGCCCCAGGTATAAGAGAAACTAAGTGCTTGCATAGGGCCCTGTGACCAGCAGAAGGCCCCAAAGAGCATCTGATTTTATTTTTTTTGTTGATGATAGAATGTTAGACCTACACCACTGTCAGAGTGCCACTTTGTACTGTATCTCTCTGAATATAAAGTGAAATCAACACCTCTTTTCACTGAATTTGCTACCATTTAAGATTAACAAACCATAGACGGGTAAAAACGTGCCACGCTGCCATTGGTGTGATGTAAGCAACACAGCTACGACTGTGCAGAATTAGGAGGAGTTGCTGACTTTGCTAAATAGTAATTGAGAGATCACCTGCTCTCCATGTTTGCAAAACTATTATCTGCTTCCATATCCACTCCTTAATCAGAGTCTCCCTGTGGATGAAAATCGAGCTACAACACTACTTGCTCACTGCTAGTTAACGTGTAAAGTGTAAAGTGTATTAGTAATAACAGCTAATAAAATAGATATACTTATTTACAGTAGGTGTGCGAATGACCAAAAGACAGAAGTCATTATAATCAGCTGAGGTGGGGGCCACCAAATCAGGTTTTGTTTAGGGCCCCTTAAAGGCTTGGGCCGGCCCTGTGAACCAGACAGTGGGAAAGTGGGGCTTGAAAGCGAATAAAAAATTGAGGAAAGCGTGCAAGTGAATAAACAGCGTGGTGATCTCCATCATGACGGATATCCCTGTTTCCTCCCGTCCTCGTTGTTGGCCTCATGATCTGGACTGTCAGTGTACATTCTATTGTGCGCTCTCCCTTTGTGGTGCTGTCATTGTCACATAAACAGAGACACGACAGCTGGGTAAACTATCCAAGCAGCTCATCAAATCAAGTTTCACTTCTAGCTTTCTGTCTCTCCCTTGCTTTCTCACACACACACACACACACACACACACACACACACACATACAAGGAGTCCATCACTCACCACAGTGAAATCCACGCATAGACTGCAGACAAACAAACACACTCAGGCTCGGTCTTTTCCAGACAGAAGCAGCTCCCAGGGGGTTCGGTCTGAGGGCTCGTCAGCTGAATGGCTGTTATCAGCCGAAGAATAAAGTAGACCGAGGGGTGGAACGCTAACACTGTGAGTTTTTATGTGTGTGTGGTCTCATGTTAATGGTTTTGGAAAGGGTGTTTCTGTATTGCCGTGCCTACTGGAGGAGAAGAGAGAACATGGGGATTAGATGGTATCTTAGTAACCTGCTTCTGCTCCTTCTGCTCCTCCAGGCAAAGGTAGACAGGAGATAAGAAGGGAATAAAAGAGAGGATGGAGAGGAGAAGAATGCAGAGGAGTGTAACAGAGCGAGGGATCATAGAAAGTTCCACCTACAGAATGATACTGTGGCTATTGCTTGTCTTCCTCCGCTGAAAAATTAGACAATACTGGAAAACAAAGTGCTAAAAACGTGCTGTTGTAAGCTCAGCTTACCTCATGTTCCCCACATCAGATTAGATTTACAGCAATATTCTTCAATATTGTATTCTTTTAATGCGACCAGCAAAGGATTCATTAACAGAGATGTTCTTTTTTTTTTTGCACATTAAGCCTTATAATAAGGATAATTACCATCATATACAACGTTCTACAGCATTATTACGACGAATGGTGCAGTCCTCAGAAATGGAGCCTGTTGCTAGCACAACTGATGGATGAAAACAACGGAGGAGCATGCGCACTCAGACAGTCCATCAAAAAATACAATAAACTCTAATTTTAAACAAAGTGAAACTCGCCAAATGTTTAGCGGTGTCCTCTCATGGACAGACACTAAAACATGAAGCTAAACACGGAGATATAACTGAAAAGCGGCTCTTTTAGCTGCTTCATTAAATAAACAAACAGCTGTTTCTGTGTTATATATCCATGTTTAGCTTTGTGTTTTAGTGTCGGTACATGAGAGGATGCCACTAAACATTTGATAAGTTTCACGTCTTTTAAAATGAGTGTTATTTTGTATTTTTTTGCTGGATTGTCTGAGTACACATGCTGCTCCGTTGTTTTTAAGCGGGGACGTTAGCAAGGAGCTCTCAAGGACTGCGCCAACTGCTGTGCACATTGTATATGATCATAAATATCCTTATTGTAAGGCTTAAAATGCAAAAAAATGAACTTCTCCTTTAAATTTATCAAATGACAGTATAAAAAAATGAGTTTGCTTGTAGTGATGAACCCACAGAGATTATCACCAGAATCTGCAGCTCCTCTCGACTTTATGAAACTCAAGGTTTAACTGAGGTTCAGCTTTCATGACCACAATTTTTACTGTTTGTTCACTCTTTGTGCTCTCATACAGATGTTCTTTAGCTACAACAGGCAGCTGTTTTCAGCAAAAAGCCTCTAAAAACGTTCTGTACATCAGCTGCTCAGCATCAAATGGCAGACAGAAACCGTTAGGGACTAGCTGGTAACTTAATCAAGCTTTTAGCAGTTGAACATATGTTTTCCCCAGAAGTTAGTAAAGGCAGAAAAGAAAGCTGAAAACAGTAAAAAAAAAATAAAAGAAGAAGAAACACATCTCTTGATGAATGATTATGTTGCACTGTTGCTACTGAATGTGTAAGTGAATATTAGGTTTAATATATTAACTTGTATTAAGAACTTTTGTCCAGTACCTCAAAAAAATCTGGTTTTGCAGGTTTAAAGCTGGGGTTGGTAATTTTGGAAAGCTAGCGAGATTTGAAAAGTAGCATCTCAGTGCTCTGTCTGAAAACACCCCCTCCCCTCAGGGCTCATTTAAAATCTGCGTCTCCTGCACATAGGCATGAGCGCCATGCGTCACAGTGGCTCTGTAAGCAGAGAGAGGAGTTTGGCATGTGATTCATTCATTTATCCAGTGACATAAAAACAATCAACATTTTCATAATGAATGCTCTTTCAGCAATCACCGCTATTAACAAAACACAACAATGTTGACTCTGATTTCACTTCTTGTGCTGCTCAACTTCCAACCGATTGCACCTCTAAACACACTCAGAAAACCAATCCAAGACCTGTGGTACATTAGTCGGGTCCTAACGAGACACCACCGTGCACACTGCACTCATAGTGTAGCAAAACTGTATGAACTGTATGTTTCTGCATGGAGTCACTCACTTCTGTTTACAGCCGGGAAAGACGCTGTTAGCCGATTGCCGAGCGTCTCATCGTTGCTAGCCTATTGCTGAGCAGCAATCGGCTAAAAAGCTCGCCCCCTAGTTAGCGTTACAGCTATCCCGAAGCTCCGGTAGCCAAGGGGTAGCTCCGGTTTGGCCGCGTCATTTTTAGTCGCGTTTTTTGCTACCCCCAACACTGGGTGACCTTCGAGAAAACGAGAAAAGGGTCAAAAATCAAGCACTTAATTGCGATTAAATGTTTTAATTTATTGACAGCACTAATTATTATTAATATAAATACAACAGGAAACAGTGAGCCTGTTCAAAGGTGCTTACCAGCATCTCTGAAGATCACTAATAATAAGTAGCCATGCTTAGCCAGTGCAGCCACACCTTTCTGCAGTGCTGTGTCAGCGCTGTATTAAGGTCGACTGTGCACTTTGTCATTTGTCTATAGGGGAAAAAATTGCTCTGCCTCGTTTGTATTTCAATAAACCAATCAGGATCATCTTGGGAGAATGCAACAACAGTGTCCCTGCAAAACTGTAACATGCAGAAAGCGACGGAGAAGTAAAATAAAGACTGAAATAGTCACTCCGTGTCAGGCTTATGTCTTTTCAGTGTACGTGTGGTGAGTATACGCTACAAAGCAGTATAAATGTATTTTTCATATCAGTTCAGGAGCTGTCAGAGTAAATTGCATAATAGCAGAGAAGGGCTGTATTTCTCAGAGTCATACTCTATTTAAAGAGAGAGCCCAGAGGCATAATGTGCAGAACTGTTCAAAAAAAGACATCAGGTATTATTCATAAAAATACCCTGCAAGGGAGTCCTGACATTCTGAGCTGAGAGCTTCACGCTGAAACATTTGCTTATTCATAAATTAGCCGGTCAATTTTAATATTCCGCCTGACCACAGCAGGTGGTATTCCTGCGGCTGTGAAGAGCTTTTATGAATTATTACAAAACATGCAGGAGGGGAACAGGGTGAGGCGGTGATGTACAAATACATAAATATGCAGGAAGTTAAGATTAGGAAATGAAAGAAACACTTGCAGAAACTCTTTTTTACACAAAAAATTGAGGAATAAACACGGGTTCATTGCAAGCAGACAGTCTTTGTAAAGACACATTAAACGGGAACAGCGTTTTCTAAAAAAAAATCCTAATGCAGAAAAATTCTAATAATGGTTTAATGTGATGATTTTTCAGATGTTGTAATGACTTTTACTACAAAATATTTTGAACTGTGGACAAAATTACGGCATTTGGGGGGAAAAAATCTTAATTTTTCCAACATTTTTTAAATAGGAATTGGATTTTTATTTAAATTACATTGAATTAAAAAAAATCAGAAACAATATCTTAAATAATTGCCATTATTTTGTTAATTTGTCATTTTTCCAGTTTCTCAAATGTGAGCATGTGCTGCTGGATTTTTGATTTCTGATGTTTTACTGACAAACATGTAATTAGTCAAGAAAATAATATGCAGATTAATATGTAGTCCTAATTTCATTTCAATTTAAAAGGTTATTTTATGTGTAAATCGTTACTGTCCTCAAAGATGCAGATATATGGACAGACACTATGAAACACTGCACAAATACCTTAATCTTGGTATTAATGGTATTAATGGTATTAATGGAACGGTAATAATTGAATTGTAACTCAGGAACTAATAATGGAATGTGAGCGGCTGTGCTGACCTGCAGTAATTTAATTTATTTTGTTTTGTTTTATATTATCCACTTTACAAAATGATGTCTTGGAATAAAGGGGCAGATTAAATAAGATTATTCTTCTGTTCTGCTCCCTTTCATTCAGGATTTGGAATCTTTTTGTGTTTGTACTAAATTGTTCTTTTATTTTCTCAATGAATGAAATAAACTAAACTAAACTAAAACTAAGCTAAAATCTTAGACTGCTGCTGTTAATCGTTATGGTCTACCACGCGAAGCGCTTCACATTATTACAGCGTCATCTGACATGCATGAATTGACTTGAGGGGCTGTTAACCAGGTTGTTCTGACTGAGCAACAAACAGGACAAAAGCGTTTTTCTGAAGTGTTAAAGCTGGAAAACAGCACAGAGGAGTTGCTACGACACCATTTTTTCCTTTCTGACGCACTTGAACTTCGTGTGACTGCTGATACCGAGTACAGCTGAAAAACGAGTGTTTGAAAAATATATGAGTTTGTTGTTATATTTAAACATCTGTACGCTGCTAACGATGTATGGATGTCCAGTTTTGATAAATTATGTGGTGTCTGATCGATGCATAGACTTGTTTGCTTGCAGCATCTGACCGAATACTTAGTACCACATTTACTGTATATGGGTGGAGGAGGTATAAAAATACTTTTTAAAGCAGCCATCTATGTTTAAATATATACTGCTACTGAAGACAAATAAACCAGAGATAAAAATGTAAGCTGGGTGCATTTTTGAATAATGTTGTACCTCTCTTTAAATAACTACTATAATAATGTTATGAATCCATCCTGGTTGTTTACCACTGTAACATGATTTTTTGTTGATTTTGTTTTGTTTGTACTCCATACCCCAGTGACCTGGTCCGGAGTGAAATACATTTGAGTCTGTAATTTTGATAGATCATCTGTTTTTGGTTTTGTTTGTTTTTAAATCAACTGCCTCCCCTGACATTTATACTGTTTCCTCTCTGCCCACCCACAAGTTCTGCCTTTTTTAATTTTATACACTATTTAAGCAGGTAATCTCTGAATGATACTATATATGGACGGACTAAATAAGGAAGAAAATGTTTCAAACCTGAAATCAAACTCAACAAATCTTCACGCTGATCCCGTATTGCTCCCTGCGGGCACTAGAAGTTCTTCCAAAACACGAGTCAGGGCACATAGTTTGTTTTTATGATATTCGTTTTTGGAAGATCATATCTAGAATTTAAATTTATCAAGCGTCTCTCTGGGAGAGAGAGTCTGTTGTGAAACTCGTATGCTTTGTCGCACTTCACATTTGGTAAGTGTTGCTTCAGCAAACTATTTCAAGGCAAGGCAAGTTTATGTATATAGCACGTTGCCACGACAATGCAACTCAAAGTGCTTTACATCAAGTGTAAAAATGCAAAAGAATCTCACAATAAAATGACATTTAAACACACAATATTAAAACAAGTCATTCAAAAACAAGAGAAAAGGAAATAAAAACAACTAAAACAGAATAAAAGAGTTGTAAAATTCCAGAATAAAAGTTCCAGTGCAGTAAAGAATTAATGACTTAATAAAAGGCAGCAGCGAACAGAAAAGTCTTCAGTCTTGATTTAAAAGCATTGAGGGTTTCAGCAGACCTGCAGTTTTCAGGGAGTTTGTTCCAGATATTTGGTGCATAGAAGCTAAACGCTCTTCACCATGTTTAGTTCTAGTTCTAGGGACACAAAGTAAACTTGTCCCAGATGATGTGAGGGGTCTGGACGGTTTGTAATTTTGTAGATCAGTAATGTATTTTGGCCCTAAACCATTCAGTGCTTTATGAACCAGCAGCAGTATTTTGAAATCTATTCTCTGAGACACAGGAAGCCAGTGTGAAGACCTGAGAACTGGAGTGACGTGATCCTCTCTCTTGGTGTTAGTGAGGACTCGAGCAGCAGCTGATGCTTCTGTGTAAGTAAATCAAATGCAGGACATTTGTACATCTACAGGTACTGTGCCTTTTAATAAAGAGATCTGAATTCTTCCTCTGTCATTGACTGCCTGTGCTGCAATGCTGACTGGCCAGAATATGTTTTGATTGACTAAACTCTTCTGCAGTACAACTGGAAAGGGAAGCGCGCTATTTCCTGGAAGGCGTCTCCTTTTCAAAAATGAAAGGGTCCTCGCCACCGTCCCAGCAACTGTCTTGCATTTTGACGTCCCAAGACGATTGGTAGGCAGAGATCTCCAATTGTCTGATATCAGGAGACTATGATTTGCCAGACTACGCTGTGTTTCTTAGCAACAGGTGACATCGGTACGAGCTGACTAGCTGTTTGTGCCTTACTCTGTGACAACAGAGCGTCTGCAGGCCACACCGTCAACCGTTTCAGCTCAGTTCAAACTGGACTTAAAAGAGAGAGCAACGACAAATGAAATAAAATTTGAGCCGACACAACAGCTGCAGGAAAGTTGCTCCCATCTAGTCTCATGCAACAACTAACGTTAGCTTGCTAGCTTGTTAGCAGAAGTTACCAACTGCAACTTTAAATTCTGTTCTATGCATGCATTTATGGCATTTAACTTTATTTTTTTTAGTCTACACGAGTTTGGGTATTTCACAATTAAGGCATCCTTCTCAAAATAAATACTTGTCTGATAAGGAATACATTGACATTGTGGACACAGAGCTTATCTTTTTGAGAGACAGGCTGGTTTTAGATGCGTATATCGTGACCACTCCCGTGGAAACGTGGAACCTGGCAGCATGACTCTGTCCAATGATAAGAAAACCCACCTATTAACACATCTAAAGCACCGATTTACAACTTCAGAAGTGATAAACAGTTCCGGCCATAATTCATTAAATTCGGTAAATTTACAGTCATAAATAAAATGTATCCATAATTACACGAATGGTCAGTGAGTTTAGAGGAGCTCTGAGATGGATTGAACAGCTGGTGTCAGTGTGTGCTGCTTGTGGATGTCAAACAGGATTAGTAAAGTCATGTAAATAAATGCTGGTCTATAAAAACTCTGTGTATGTGTATTTATTATTTTCAGCCTGAATCTCTTGCTGCAGTTGTCAAGTTGCCGTCTTGATTTCTGATAAACATGGTAAGTAATAAGGTGAAATTACCTTTTTTTGTGACAATAAGTAGATTATCTCAAAAACTTGAGATAGCCTCATTTTCTGGTGTTATCAAGAAAAAGTTATACATGTATTATCTTTAAATTACACCATTAAAAATAATGGCAAAAAAATTCTCCAGACTTGGCAAAAACCAATAAATGTACTACTGCCCACGTTAAAAGTTCTTCTTAGTCACTACATCAGAAGTCGATCGGCAGACAACTCGATCTTGTCAAATCTTAAAAACTCAGTTTCACTTGTGCATTTTTGGTCTCTATGAAGTCTTAATAATGTGAAACAAAATGCATATCGTTTTTCTTTCAGCGTGCCTTTGTTTATTTAACGTCTGGTTGTTTGTGTTTTGACTGAGGTTTTGTCGTTTGTTTAAAAATGTGACACTGTTAAATGGCTCAGCCCTGGAGCAGAGCCCAGGACTGTCAACACTCAGGGCCACGGCACTTACAGCGAGCGAGCTCCCTCTGAGACCATCCATCACGACAACAACACACGTACACGCAATGTTTCTACAGCACATTATACCTCACCGAGGCAGCACTGTGTATGTCCCAGCGCACAGAAGATTAATATCAGCGTAAGGACCTTGAAACATCACAGACACAGGGAATGCAGAATGCTAAATTCATCATTAATTCATCACTTAAGAACATTTTGAGTGAGTATGAGCGTGTATCGCGCAATATTCCTTAAGGACAGGAATGAGCAGAGAAACTACAACTGGAATGAAATGACGATGGCATCATTTGCCTGACCTTTACTTTCAGCAAGGAGCAATAAAGTTAATTAAACCCACTTTTCAGGAACTGGGTCATGGCCTACTCAGGAGGAAAACACCAATTACCCCTAAAATGAGCAATTAACACCACTCCCTGTGCCTGCTTTGATACCAAACAACTCTCTTACAGTGCAGCTCCAACGTGGTACTTTGACTGTTTAATGGGAACTAATTTCTCTCCCATTTATTACTTCTTTAATGGGTGTTTCTAATCACTTCCCTGATTGAGCCAATTAGGGTTTCATAACAATGTGATGTTAATTTAAGGAAAGAGATTAACTCCCGACTGAGAAAATTACACTGGATGGTTAAAGCGACTGTAAAAATGTGGCATTCGGGATTTACGTTTTACCGTGACAACTTTGAATCTTAAAGGAGACACATCTGAGTCAGATTACCTTCCGTGGTAGAGGAGAACTAGATTTCTTCACCAGCAGCTACCTCATCGCAACTGATCGCCCAGCAGGCAGATATATGCTCGTGTCACAGGTAGCGTATGTGAAATGTGTTATCTCATTGCAAAAATCCTCCTTTTTCATACGTAACAATCTGAAATTCTCCAGAGCTGCAGCCAGCAGCTAAAAATGTTCCAGTCATCGCCATATTATAAAGTTACGGACGCATCATAAATGGATTTTTGTTTTATTTTTCACAAGAACAAAATACATCAGGGGTCATGGAAGAGGTGGGGCTTAAGTGTAGGGGCGGGGCAAGCCATGACCAACAAAAGTGTGTGTGTGTGTATAAAGTTTGGCCTTGTTACATGAATCCATTTAAAAGTTAGACGCCTTTTTGTGACTGACCACTCCCACTGCTACGCCCCCTTTTTGCTCGTTGGCCTGAACAATTAGTCTGCTGTTCTTTGGCTCACGATCAACCTTTCCACTAAATCTTGTGCAAGTCTGTGAATCCATTTGGAAGTTCTGCACCTTTTTCTAAGGCCACTCTGATTGCCGCGCCCTCTTTCAGCCGACTGGCATGAACACACACACATGCACGCACACACATTTGACCTCCATGCCAAATTTCAGCCTGCTAGGGCGAAAACTGTGGCTGCCAAAGAGTAGAAAAGTTCAGTCAACCTACAGAATGTTACAGGGGGGTTGATATTTTAATAAGCCACTTCTGACTTTAATTATTTCAAAACTGATTCTGAAATCATTTGTGCCACATTGGTAGAAAACCACAGAGTGACGGATTTCTTTGACTTTGATGGATGGCTCCATTTGTTCCACCATCACTGGGCTCTTACCGTACACCGTCTTACCCGTCGCATGATGGTCGATTAGATTTTCACTTCCCTGCGTTGCGAACACGGTCTCCTGGCACTCACGTTGCTGGTATTTCTCATCCATCAGTGTCATACCGCCGATGAGTCAGAAGTTCTTTTTTCCATATCATGTCGTAAGAGCAGAGCGCACTTCATAGTCAAGTAACCAAGCATCGTAGTCATGGTACACTTGCTGGTTCAGAGCAGTTTCCAGTCATACTCTTCTCATGCTGTCGCTTGTCCTGCCTTAAACATCCCCCGAATCAGCTGTTGATCCCTAAAAAAAACCCCATCAACATTTGTTTTCTGTTGTAGAGCTGTCATGTTTAGATTCATGTACAATAAGAGTTGTCCATCTCACGTAGCTGGGATCTTTTCATATCTTACGTCTTGCCATCAAAATTTACAGCCAAGCTCTTGAAATTGAATGACTTTAAAAATATATATAATAAATGTTCTTGGAAGATGTAATTCACACCAAGTCTCCACATACATGTTGACTTCATATAACTTGGTGAGAAATTGATGAGATTTTACTGAGAAGATCACAACTGATGACCACCTATGAAACTCCGGCTTGTGTTACTAAAACACAGCGGTAAGCACCTGTCTCCAACATGTGTTGTCACACCAAAGGAGCCAACACACAGACTGCATGTGGTAGAAATTAATGGTGCTCTATGTAACATGAGCACCAGTTACAGTGCAATTCCTGGAAACAACCAGAGATAAGAGCGACGCTTCCTGGCCACGCCCCTCTGGGTGAAAACAATCTGACGATGACAATTTAACTGCCTAAAATGAGAATAGTGCATTTCTTTTTTCTGTATTAGGAGCACACATACTAATGGCCAGCCATGTCTTTGCTGATCAATGATCAGCATTGTTTTTTGTTTTTTTTTAATGAAGGAAATAGGGGTTGGTGAGTGTCCTTTCAGCCTGTGACCGCCAACGACCTCAGGCAATGGCCAGAGGTGACATATCCCGACATAAAACTACCTCACTGAATCTCCAGGTAATTTACTTCTGACACGTTTTCTGCCATTGAGACACTTTAATTTGCCGTTTTGGTCGTCTGTGCAATGTGACATAACTGTTAACAAACTGCTTAGCAATGTTTTAGCAGCTAGTACCTGCAGCTGTAACAGGCTGCTCGCAGTTTTCTCAAGAGGTTTTTTTGCCGCACAATAATATCGCACGGAGCCACAGCTCATGGCCATGACTGTCATTAATAATCACCTGCTGTTTGATTTTATTCACCTGTTGTTTATGGCCAAGATGTCTGTGATTGAACTCTATGAATAAAGAAAACGGTCATAATTTCATCCTAAATATCAAGAAAATGAAGAGGGAAGCTACTGTATCCTGCAAAAAAGCTGAAGGCCTTAAAAAAAAAAGGAACCACTTATAGCGCTTTCTAGGCAGATTAACACAAATACGACACAATGTAATACATGCAGACCACTATCAGAAGCTGGTACTAGTATTTCTTGGTCTGCATGTATTACATTAAAGAGTTACTTAATCCCTAAACCACTTTTTTTTCCAGCTGAAAATCGAGGCAAAGAGGAATGTAGAAGTGTTTCTGATTAATTCAGGTCTTAATCTTGATATTTTAGTGCAAATTCACTGACTTTTCCATATTCCATTACAAATGTGTGTAGTAACTGCCATCTACTGGTTGAAAAACTGCTATTGCGAGGCAATTTTTTGATGCATATTTATTGGCTGATAACGTGAAACGAGATGTCACAAGTGCTTTCTTCAGGCTGAGACCAGTTGCCAGGAAACCCGAGGATTCAAGATGTATTTTTTGAATTTCAGGACTGAGGTGTTTCAGCTAGAACTCTGGGGCTTTATTTAGGCTTTTAGCCTTATTTGTGTTTTTATCTGCCTAATAAGTGCTGTAAAGGATGCTTTTTTTTTTTTAAAGATATTTTTGGGGCTTTTGTGCCTTTTATATACAGGACAGCTGAAGAGTGGACAGGAAACAGGGCAGAGAGAGGGGGAATTACATGCAGCAAAGGGCCATAGGTGGAATCGAACCCAGGTCGGCTGCACGAGGACACAGCCTCTGCGTATGGGGCGCCTGCTCTACCAACTGAGCCACCGGGCGCCCCAAGGATGCATTTTTATAACGTTTAACTTTTCCGCAAGTAAATTAGACAGTAACTGGGTTTTTTTCATTATGTGATGTACACAAAGAAACAAAGCAACTTCTAGACATGATCTTGCGATAGATTTTTGAATGTGGTGCCCGTGTCCTAATCCCTTTGTTTTCACCCAAAACGGGCTGTGAAGTGGGGGTTCTCAGTGATCCAGGTCACTGTGATTCTATGTGCCATTCAAAACTGAAACGGCCTCGTGCATGAGAGATGAAACATCTTCAAGAAACTGAAACAAGTCCATTTGCCTACAATATAGTACGTAGAATTCACATAGTTCTCAGTTATATATAAGGCTCTATTTAATTCAAATTTACTGCCCATCGTCCTGCCTGTATTATTAATATAAGGTTAATACACCATTAAGTAGTTAATACACTGACAGTATTGACTGATCATCACCTCATATAGCCCCACTTGAAGAAACCTGAACTATCCCTCTGAGGTTACAAACAAAAAGATAACTGCAATACAAGTTTTAAAACGCCCAATTAATGTCTTTATAGGCAATAAAATTATCATATGAAATCAGATATTGTTCTGTCTCTGTACTTCGGACACTCCAAAGTTCAACTAAACAGGTCTAGTTAGCTGTTGTTGCGTTTGCACACACACACACACACACACACATATATGTTTATATGTTATGTGTGTTACAGTTCTAGCAAAATTTGATTTGTTGATTTTTACAGAAAAGAAAAGAACACAATTCCTATGGCTGTATTTTTAAGGTTTTTTTTATGGTAAAACAGATGCAAAACAACAGTCAGATTCTGTTTTTAATTCAGTTTTGACCAAATATTTAGATAGCATCATTTGTCTATCATAACGTGTTTCGACTCACACTCCAGGGTGCGGTCAGAAAAAGCAGGTCGCAACTTTAGCGCAGGCTGAACTCAAATTTATCCAAATAGTAATTTAGTTTAATTTTCTCTTTGTGTCATTTGACTCACCAGTATTTGGCAGAGATTCTGCTGTTTGGTTGAGAAAAACTTGATGGATTCAGCTTAATTTTTCTTGAGAAACAGACAGACTTATCTCGACTGCAGCTCTGCTGACACTCACTTACAATCTAAGTTTCATTTTGCCTTTATGAAATGGCGGTGAAGCTTTTCCTCTTTCAGTGTTGCTCCTCCTCTCAGTGCAGCTCTGTAAGTGAGGTTTTATTGCCTCATTGGAAAACATATTAACTTAGATTTGGAACAACATGAGTTTTTATGTTTTGTCTCTTTTTCTTTTCTCTACATTTGCAGTACACAGCTGCCAAAGGAACATACCATTACAAATGTTTTCTGAAGGGTTTGGATGATATTTTCTTCATGTTACAAATTTCTTGCTTATCATTGCAAAGAAAAAACAAAGGCAAACCTGAGATAGAACTTACACACAGGAACACACAAATAAGCTTCTCTGTGAATTTCAGGTTTCAAAAGCTGTTAAGCAAAATACCTCAGCTTTTTTGAAAAGTGCCTTAATGAGAGACGACGCCTGACTTCAATTATTTTCCATCACCAGGAAATACATAGTGTCAGTGTGGTTTAATAAGCACAGTTGATTCCTATATATCTCTTTTATTTCAATGGATGATTATGAAAATTTTGAAATCTATGGATATTTGCAAGTCTCAGACTTCCAGACATTCAGATTTACTTCTGCATTCAAATCATGTTTGAAGTTTCAGTCGGTGCTGTTTTTTGTGAAGAGCATCCGTCAGACTGTATATTGTTCTTAACTCCACTAGAGGGCGTAAACACATATTTTAAAACATTATTTTTTTGGTACTCATATCACCTCAAACATTTACCTTCAACAAGAGCTTTACATAACATTCGGAAACCTATATCATTATTTTGCATAAAGTCCTCTGAGCTGTAGTCCCTTTCAAATGCCGGTGAGGGTAATGAAATCCCTGCGCTACTTGAGCTGCTGCTTTAAACAACATTCCAGCTCTTGATTCATACATGAGAGAATACGGACATATTCTTTACTAAAGTACAGATGCTTGTGTAAAAAAAAAAGCCTCTGGTAAAAGTAGAAGTACTGACTCAACTTCTTTACTCAAGTAGAAGTAATAAAGTGGATTGTTGAGTCTCATTCCCAGAATGTGAAATAGTGACATTTTGGTTTGGTGACGCATCCTGAGCACAGCCAAAGACACAAAAGCATTCAAACTAAAGTAACGAGTCTGTTTTGAAAATGTAAGGAGTTTTTCTCTGATAAATCATAAAGTAAATGAATGAATCTAATTACAGCAGTTGTTTAAAACAAAGTTTGGCTCTCCTCACCTCTCCAAACCTGCTGCTGCTGCTGTAGTGGGGCTTTTCTTCTGCTCTCAGTGTCAGGGTTTCAACTGGATGGTTTGCGATTGGATAGTTTTATTGGCTTGTGATAAGATTTAGCGCCAGTTTGTTCCCCGACTGAGCATTCACTGCAGTTGTTTCCAGACCGTGATTATTTTCCTTTCAACTTTTATTTAGGCCTATTTGTTGTTGTTTTTTTTACATGGTAATGGATGTGATTTAAAATGTAGTGAAATACAATACTTCAAAGAAAACCTTCACAGGTTAATGTAAAATTACAAATTTGAAAAAATACCTTAAAAAGTAAAGGTACACAATAAATGACTCAGTAACATGAATAAATACAATTCGCGACTTTCCACCTGTGAACACAATTCAAACCTGCAACAACACAACATCATCTCAGATGTTAAGAAGTGTTTGAACTTGTGAGTTCAAGTCAGTTGGAGAACAGCTGACGATCAGCTGGTTTTCATCATATCAATCAAAACAAAACAAATCAGGCCCAGTAAAACCTTTATTTTGCTTTTATTCATTGACAAAACGCCTCCTTCATAAAGTCTCATTCACAAACAGCTCTTCAGCAATTTCTGCCTGCATACAAACTTCTTATGTACAATGATGAGAGAATAAAAAGGTTTGAATGTCTCAAACATATTTAAAGAACATGGAAATGTTTCTGATTTCATTTTTCTGATCATTTAACAATTTTAAATGCAAGTAATGCAGTTAGTAAAATAAATTAAACTAAATTAGTTAAAAGTAATCAGTTGGGCTAAATTGGTGTCTTGTAGTTTTATGCAGTTTAATGCAACAGATTAAAAAGAAACATTAACAAGAGAAAAAAAAGAAAAGTCTTTAAAATCAAAATCAGAACCAAATGTATACACCGAACATCAATGAATATATATTAATTACATTAAATGATCGTGAATGTTTCTGTAGAAAATCAAATGTCTGTTTTATTCAGTGTGATTGACAGGAGAAATGATCAGAGGAGCAGAGTTTTTATCATCACGATAATAACCAGGACCAAAGACTGGGTAGAGTTCCTCTGTGAAGCAGCAGTCAGTAAAGGAGCAAATCAGAGCTGCAGCATCAACGTCATAAAAGGAGACCAGATCCTCGTCATAATCCACAAACACCCCCACCTTCAAAGGCTGAGACTGCAGAGAGAGACACACTGGAGGGTCAGAAAGAGCAAAGTACTCATTTCCATTCAGCAAGCGAATCTTCCAGGAACAATCCTGAGGTTTACTCTCCTTGTTGATCGACTTTTCAACCACTCCCAAATTCCATTCAGTATTCCCTTTAACCTGAACCTCATAATAAAATCTTCCTGAGGAGAAACTCTGCTTTGCTAAGACAGTAGGTCTTGGATAAAGGGAAGCCTTTAACCTAGGCGAGGTACATTTTCTTGAAAAACCAACTAATCTGACTTGTTTTCCATCATCAGACACGATGAGGCTGTGCTGTACTGTATCAGGATCGAGTGTCACATCCACTGCAAACTGCTGAACCCTCTTCAGCTCATCCTCAAACAGCAGCTTTGTCATGTGTTTGCTGAGTGTCTCCTGCAGCTGATTCACGGCTCTCACTATAGTCTCCTTATAAGAAGGTGGACGGACGCTGACTTGTGTCCAGTCCTTGGTGGGTGAAGCAGCTTTCAGGGACGGGAAGCTTTGGAGGAGGTGGAGGTGGACTTCAGACTGTGAGAGCTGCTTCACCTCAGTGCTTCTCTTCTTCAGCTCAGAGATTTCCAGCTTCAGCTCTTTGATGAAGCCTTCAGCCTGTTTCTGTGTCTGTCTCTGCTTCTCTTTGACCGTGTCGATGAGCTCGGCCTGGCTTCTCTCAACAGACTCCTTCAGAGCGGTGAAGACCTGAACACCATCTGCTATTGCTCTGTCTGCAGCTTCCTCACTGAGCTTCACTGACTGTTTGATCTCCTCAATCTTCACTCGTCTCTTCTGGATCATCTGCTGAATTTCAGTGTCTGTCTTCACCAGCTCGACCTTCTTTCCTTCATATTCTTCTTTCAGAGGAACAACATCATGTGTCTTGTGGTCTAAAACAGTGCAGAGCATGCAGACACACATCTGGTCGGTCTTACAGAACAGCTCCAGCAGT
>JAQLOL010038827.1:0-16954 GCA_029783665.1 Naso thynnoides
AATGACAGATTTCACATAGGACAAAATAATGGTACCAGGGTAAACAAGGTACTGTTTGACAGTGGAAAAAAACAGGCAATAAAATAAATATATTACATGAGAACAGTCACCTGAGACAAAAATATGGAGTTGTAAGGAAGAACAAAATATGAATTGAGATAGTAACGGCAATTTAATTACGAATAAAAACAAAACAAAACAAAAACAACCCCCCCAAACACCAACAGAAAAATGCTTTCCTTCCCTTTTACAAAATATTGCACCATACTGGGGAATCCTGGAATACTGGCAGCTACAGTGGAAAACTTTGCTGAAACAGCAAAACGCATAGAACAAATTCATGTGCAAACAGGATTCAGACATCCATATTTTTCACAGCTTCTGTTGCTGATCCGATTGTCTAATAGACAAAACTAATAAAGAGAAAAACCCTGGACACAAATTAGGGAACAAAAATACCTTCAGATCAGACAAAAATGACTGTTCTATCATGTGACTTAAATAAAATAATAATAATAATAATAATAATACACAAAGCCAAAGCCAAACACTTTAGACAACAGCATATTGTGTACAGGAGAATTTTAAAGTGCAACAAGAACAACATGTTGTATTCAAAGCTGATGCAACACAGATCCACGATTCCCCATAGAGGTCTGTGTAACACTGATGTCTATATGTTACATCAAACTTTAAATGCAGTACTTTTGTGCTTTTAATTTTTGCTGCTCACAGTTTCCCCTTAGACACAGTTTTCCAGTTTACAACAACAGTCTCACCACAAACCACTGGAGGAGTGTTTTAAGCTATTCTCAGTATATGACGCACTGTGCTTCACCAGTAATACCAATGATAAATACTTCCTTAAACAGAAGTCCGTGTCAGTTTGCGTCGACAGCATGTGATCCCACGTCAGTCTCTGACTACTGCAGTCATTTGCTCTTACTGGCTTATGGCATGCCACAAATGTAGAATACATTTGAACGACAAATGTTTTCATGTCTTAATTCTTCTGAGAAGATATCAAGTAATCTTCTGTGCTCAAGGGGCATCTTCTCTTCTGTCATGTTTACTGAGTTGTACTGCCTCCCTGGAGAGAAAGAAAAACAGAAAGGAAAGAAGGAAAGAGAGAAGGGTAAAGTCAGTGTAGTGGCAACAAAATTTAGAAGAAAAAAAAGTGAGCCATGTACAGTGTATGATTTACTTTATAAGTTACATTGAACATTTTTAAGCTGCTGTATATTGTCATTACAGTTGTGCTCATAAAAAACTTATCAGCCCACATTTTTTTTAAATTATGAATGAAATCAAAGTATTGTGACCTTTGAAAGTATGCATTGTGTCTAAAAAGCATTTCCTTACTCTTCAAGCGCCACATCTGCTGCTCCTAGAAACAGAAACACAGAAACTGCTGTGAGTCATTCAGGATGGCATCTCTGTATTCATAAAAAAACTGAGGTGCAAAGGTTCACAGAACAGCTCCATTGTGAGGACTACTTACTTGGTGGCCTTCTCATGCACTTCCAACACAACAATCCTGCCACAAATAAAGTGAAAATTCCCACTGCACAGATGGCTGCTATCACATAAGTATTGTCAGGGTAGACCAGCCCATTTTGTGTACCTTCAAATGAGAAGAGACATTTAACAGAGTCAAATATATATGAACTTGGACAGTTTTAAAGCGTAAGGGTGGTCACCTTTTGAAATTTTCTGTGAATTTTGTGTGAATGTGTTTGTTCTTCTCTATTTTAGCCATGCTAGGGACTTTTCTCCAAGGAGGGAACCTTTACTCCCTTTTCCTCTAGTGCCATCATCAGGTAAAATATTTTAGTTTGTCCAATGCTTTGCTCAAAATACCAGCGAAACTAATGACATGCCCATCTGCCTCAGCTGTGGGCTACAATATATTTAGCGCTAATTAGCAAATGTTAGCATGATGAAGTGCTAATTAAGATGGTGAACATGATGAACATTATACCTGCTAACATCAACATGTTTGCATTTTCATTGTTAAAACATAGCCATATAGGCATGGCAGCATACAAAGCATATAAGCTCAAAGTGCAGCTGTTCCTATTTCATCCTCACTAAGCAGTTATTGAACTACTTGCTCAAAATTTGAAGTGTCTCTCCAGAGACATAAACTACATTGTGAAGGTCAAACAGTTCATCTTTGTAAAGATTGTAAAATCTTGCTAAAATGTCCCTTATATTCCAGGAAAAGTAGCCTTTACAGCGGATTTGTATCATGGGCTTTCCGTTGTCTGTCCCACTTCCCAAAAGTTGAATATTTTGCTTAAAAAAAACAATAAAAAAACAACAACACTTTTTTGAGTTTAGTACTCACAGACTGAGAACATGTCTGATGTAACTCCGCCCACAGTACAGTTGAGAAACTTCAGCTCTCCATTGGAACAGTTGAAGAAGGTAGTGCTGGAGCTGTTGATGGTCATGGTGACAGGATTGGGCATTTGACTATTGTTAACAACATTCCATGTCTGACTTCGCGGTATGTTCCACACCACTTTGGCTTCAGGGTAGCCTCCATGTGAAGCACATTTCACACTGCAGCCTAAGCCCTCACTGCACTTCTTTGTGACCTCTGGTTTGGAGTACTTTGCTAAAGACAGAAGAGACAGAGCACTGTTAGATTTTTTTCTGTTGTATCTCCAACATTTAAATTTTGCAGAAAATGGCAATGACTAGTTTAACAAGCATCCTGCACCTTTTTAAAATACAGAGGGGATTTTTTTTTTTAAAGAACTATACTGAAGGGATTTTAAAGCTGCGATAGGCCGTTTATTTTCGATAAAAATTTAAAACATAATAACCTTTCAGCATATTGTTATTCAGGTGGTCTGAAAAGAACACAAGGCCTCTGCACCTGACACTTCTGATGATCACTTTTTGGCCAATCACAGATCATATCAGAGAGCATGTGTACCTGCTGGATGCTCTATGCTGTGCTTCTTAGCAACAGGTGACATCACTACAAGCTGACTGGCTGTTGAAGTGACGTGCCTAATGTTCTAAAACTAGCCTCTGCTGACTTGACAAACTGAGTTGCAGGCAACACTGTCAGCCAGCTTAGATAAGCTGAGATGGACCAGTTTACACCACTGCAACTTTCCCTGCAAACATTTAATCTTCTCATGAATCTTTGGTGTAAACTGGCCTTAAAAGAGAGAGCAACAACAAAAAAAAAACTCGAGCCAGATGAAGGGCGTTTTGGAGCTACATAGCAAAAACACGGAAGAAAGGGGATAATGAAGTGGCTATAGGAATCTCATGCTACAGCTAGCTTGATTGAGAGATGAGAAGTGGTGAAGATATTTATATATGTAACCATACCTGTGACATTAAGATGCACGAGAGTGTCAGAAGTACGTCCAGCACCGCTATACATGATGTGACATGTATAAACCCCGTTATGTGAGATATTCAAGTTGGACATATGCACCGTTGTCTTGTCGTGATCCACACTGGTGTTCTCCCATGGTTGAATTTTTTCATCATTGATCTTTTTTGATCCATAGTAGCCGTTGACGAAAACTTTGCCCCTCTGAAAGTAGAAAAATGTAATAGTCCTGGATTTGTCGCAGGGGCAGTGAATGGTCACATTTCCGCCGACTACTGCAGTGAGATGAATTGGAGCATTACTTCCTAGAAGAAAAAATAAGTGGGAGTCAATGGTTAAGGCATGCTGGGAAATTTTTCATAAACATACCAAAACTGTCTTTAAGGTCAAATGGATAGGACTCAGTGACATCTAGTGGGAGGTTGCTGAATACCCCTAACTCAAAGTGAGCCTATATTGGCAGCTGAAATTGAAAAAAAAGAAGAAGAAAAAAAAAGACACTTTCTTGTGACAATGGCTGCTGAAGAAATGTGGCAGTGAAACGCAGCAGACTCCGCTCCGACTCAAGTGTTGATTGCCCCTTTTGTGGCATACTTTGGCATCTGATAGGGATACTCAAGGTTCTGCATAGCATCTATGTTAGACAGCCAAAGCCTTCTTGTCATAAACACTTTCTAAACACATGATTTACATTGTAAAATGGTGACAGTTTGGCTAAGTTTGGGGATCAAAAGCACCTGCCTGGGTTTAGAAAAGAAAATACCAGGTTAGATTTAGGAAATTTTCACATTATTGGTCTTCTAGTTACCTGGTTGTCAGTCATGTCTGTGATTGGACACTCTACCCTGACCTTTGTCCCTCTTTAGCATTTACTTTGGAATTCATTTAAGGCCCGGTGCCACTACAGATGCAAAATGATCCCTTCTACATCCTTCTGAAATGTCAAGGAACGTAAAGCATCAGTACTTGATATGCAGGGAATGAGACCAAACCGGGTTTCTCTGGAAGAGGACCCACTCTCTCTAAGGGCACATTAAATGTAACTTAAACACTGAAAACATGGAAATTTTGATTTGTTTAGTGACACGTCAGCAAGTCAAATGAGGCAATCCAGTTAAGTAACAGAGTTTGTTAAGGTCAGGAGTTTTTGTAGAGCTCAATAACAAACAAACACAAACAGAGTTGATGACGTATTAGTCACTAATCTCAGTTCCTCATTCACTAGTTTGCCCTTTCTTTTGTATCAGATGTCTCTTTCATTATCATCATCTTGTGTGGGTGTTTCTGGTCATCTCATGCGCAAATGCCTGGAGTAGGGGTTCCCTTAGGACAATAAGGTTTTTGATATACTTTCGAAAGCCTATGTATTGATAAATCATTTTTGGATTTTGAAATTTTTATGAAAGGATTTTCTCAAGGTTTCATAATATATTTGAGATTGTTTGACATATGCTATGCCTTTTTAGTGTAAATCATGTATTAATGCTGTGATAGTAAAGATGCTATTAATGGCATCCCCTTCTAGAAAATAGTTCCAATGGCCCTGATCTCATGAGTGCAGGAGTTCTGGTTAGATTTGCCACTAATCTCTGGGGAAAAAAAATGTCTGAGTCTTTTGTCTGCCAGACGCAGTGTGAAGCTTTTTTTTCACCAACTAGTCGCTAACTTGTCTGTGTGACATTCAATGGTAGTAAGTTGTTGCTGGCCTGCAATAGTACTGCACATAGTAAATATAAGGACCTCAAAGGAAGAGTTAGAGAGTAGCTCAGTAAATGCACGTGCTGGCTTCGCTAAGAGCTAGATGAGAAGATTGATTCCACTCAGCAGCCAGTTAGCTTAGCTTAGCACAAAGACAGGAAAGAGGGGGAACCAACAAGCCTGGTTCCAGTTTCCAGTTATTATGCTAGGCTGATGTAATTGCCTGTATCTTTTGGGTGTATATTTCCCAAAATTGTGAACTGTAATGAAGGAGGACTGCTGCTCCACTTGGCTCAAACTTTATACAGCATCCGAAGATCAGGGAGTGCAAATGCAAAAAGGAGGATATCCACACACTTAGTCAGCACAATTTTCACTTTAATGTGCCAAGCTCTCGCACCTTCATGAGGTATCATTGGTGTATTTAAACTTAAAGTACAAATTGCACTGACTAAGTATGTGGATATCCTCGTTGTCACACCAAAATTGTGTTTTCACCGAGAATAAAAAAGTTTTTGTTGCAGAGCTGGATGACAGTTCTTTGTATTTTTATCTCTGTCAGCAAACCAAATGCAGTTATTTGAGTTATTTAGAACCTCAACACAGCTGGATTGTTTTGTAATACATTTGGTTTTGCTTATTCATGTGCAGCTAAGCATATTACTGTTACACATCTAGTTCTCATGTGTATAATCTATTTATGTTGCAATTTGTCATTGTAAAACCAAGATGAAATGTTGTTTTTTATGCACTAGGATGACAGAGTTACTCACCTGTGACAACATAGCACCACTTAATACTGAGCACCATCCAGAGAGAGAGCCTGTGGGTGGAAAAAATGGGGGGGGGAGCTAACATGGTTACCAAGGTAACACTGGAATTGTACATTGTACAGAACACCTTACCAGTAAAAATGACTGAATTCTCACAACGCAAACAATTCATGTAAATTTTCATGACACCGTGCCAACAAATGCTGTGAGTAAGTGGCTAAGTTCACAGCCTCTAAAACCACAAATGTGCCCGAAATGACAAATCTGACTAAACTCGCGCTTTTCAGTTGCTAACTGTTATTTAAGAGCTAAAATGAAACTGCCCCACCCCATTCTAACAAAAACAACATCACAGAGTTTATTGTTATAAATATGTTAAAAAGTTTTATTTCTGGGTTGAACAAGGGTTATTTTTTAAAAATAGAACCACCTTTTGTTGACCTCCAAACTCTTTTTTGTTAACAGAAAATACATTTAACTCAGTGAAAGCTTGAAAAAAATTTCAGAATCTTTACATGTTAATCTAATTTGAGTCAGTGTTGCTCTCATACATTTATAACTAACTATATGTAGGCTGTACACTGTATTAATTGTATGTATACTGTATATTTGTCCATATTTTGTATTACTTGTTCACTATATATCTTTTTTGTACCTATTACTGGTATTTCTTCTATTTCTTTTTATCCACTTTGCTGCTGTGGCTTTAAATGTCCATATTGTGGGACTAACAAAGGGGTATTTAATCCAAGCACAGGACTTTCAGTTGATGACCCCTGACACAGGCAGCAATAGCTCCATCAAGGGATGCAATTTAAGATACATCTTAATACAACTTAATATATTCTCACAGTAGCAGCAGCAGGATGTGGACTTCTCAACAGAAATACTTCTGCAGTGATGAGGCCTGTGTGTTTTAGGTAGTTCTGACTCTGGCTTTTTAACTGTTTCCTGGAAATCTATTGTCGTTTACTTACAGTAAGAGTAAAGAGGGTGTTTGTGTCTTGACAGTTACACTCACTCAAACTCTTTATCATGGTTATATCATTGTTCACTGGGACTCACTACTAAAAGCACCCTAGCACCCCACCCAACACTTTGGGAATGAGTTCATTTTGTTCCTTGATGATGTCACTCTCCAATGCTATAAATGTCTGCCAGAGTGCAGATATTTTAAATAGTTTTGAGTCACACCTATGTAATGTCCACAGCTGACATTTCAAAAACACATTTTTGTAATGGGAAATGAGTGCCATACTTACAGGAAACACTGTGTGTTGCAAGGAAATGCCTGTTGAGAAAACAAATAAGTTGAGTGGTTGTGATTGATTATATTTTTTACCTGATTTAAAATCAGTACACAGAAGCATTAGAAGTCAATCAGTGGGGCAGTACGTTCATAATGATGCAAGAATCAAAAATGTATTTTGATACTGAGATTATTTGTCTTTGTGTGTACAATTAGATCAGTGGGTCATTTGCTTCATATTAGTCTGTGACTGATTGACTTCCCAGTAGTCATGTTCAACCATTTCAATTTTCATACTTTGAAAAAGATCTTTTGAGACAACTGTGTTCATTGAGAAGGCACTTCACTGAACACTCTCTTAAATAAGCAAAAATAATCTTATCTGAGAGATCTGCTGTCCTTCCCAGTTGGTGCTTAGAACATAAAAAGAATCCTGTCATCTGAAAGTACATATCCTTTATCACTCTTACTAAGCTGCAGGAAAGTCCCACTGAGCAGTATCAGAGAAAGAGTTTCTGTTGATTTTTAAGAGGGTGTATTCCTCAGCCTGTTAGGGGAATCTGCCGTCACAGTTAACAATGCCAGTTTCTATTTTCTTCTATATTTTCTCTGTGGTTTTTTTAGAAGCTTAATGCTGAAAGTATCAGTTACTACTGTATGAGTTTCTTGTATGAATGTCTAATTGCTGTGAAAACTCAGTTTCTGTCAGAGAAAAAAAAAACAGATTTCAAGAAATGTTTTTTAAAGCTGGCTGGCAAAAAGATGTTATCTCTCTGGAATTTCCCCTTTGGTAAACAGTCTGTCAATTATTTAAGTTTGACGTGTATCAGCCAAGAAGGAAAAGCAGAAGGAATTGCGAGGCTGTCAGCCAATCAAAGCAAATCACACACTTTGTCTTCTGATACACTTGATTCAAAATATGTACATATAATACATACACAGTCTATTTTTGCAAAATGTTGTTTGCATTGAAGCTTTGCACTTTAAACACTAACTCATAGAAAATAATAAAACAAGTGCTTTGAAGGTGTGAAAAATACATAGTAGGCCAGAGGATGTCCTGGGAATCACCAAGATCATGGATCATCATTCTGCAAGTAGCCTCTAAGTAGAGGTTTGTGAATCCTCAGCAACAGAGACCACATGTACGGGAATTTACCTGTGACATTGTGCTCAGTTTCTACAGAGATGATTGATGATGGATTGTGAAAGTGTTATAAATAACTAAGGAAGAACCATAGGAATCTACATAATTGATTGATTGAGTAGATGTTCTGATAGAGGTTTAGCTTCTTTGATATCCTTGACTGCGTGTCTGTCACACCAGCAGTTATAATATACTGTAGTATCCAATCTAATAGCTCCGCATTAAATTTATTTCTTTGTTTTCTGTGAAGAGACTTGGCAGAGAGATGATGAGTCAAATCTATGGCAACTTTTGGGGCTAAATTTTAAGGTTTTAATGTCTTGTCCTGCTCTTCCATTGCTGATTTATTTATTTAGTTTGGTCTTATTAATATATGCATTTGGACTGAGAGGCTGATTTTGGGGGAAAAAAGAAAAAAAAAAGACCTCCTAGGGAGTATTGTTTTGAAAATTGAGAGCGTTTATTGTCAACGTCTCACATTTAGCCAAAGATCCATAGAAACCAATGGTCGTAGTTTATTGGTATGGGGATTCCCCATGATGATGTAATTAGTTAGTTAGCACTTGCCATGCTTCGGCCTCGGATGAGCTATGAAACCACACATCCCGGTCCCACACATTTAAACTGATTGCAGATATATTTTTAATGTGGGATCAAAGTGACAACTATGTGGGTAAAAAGATAGGACTGTAAAAGACTGATTACACTAAGAAAAGAGATTTATGGCAGGAGATGTTTGTCTGCTTAGCAGCTGTTGCTACATCACTTAACTTAACACTTTTTCTTTTCAACAGACAAAACAAAGGCTGACTTTCTATTTCCTTTCTCATTTTCATTCATTTAGGACTCCACCCATGCTGAACCACAATGGTAGGTCACATCAGTGTTATAAATACTGTATAATCAGTTTACATTACTCACATATATGTAGGCCTAACCTTCACTGAAGTCACATGGCCACAAAAACCTTTTCCTTAACAAGTGTTTGACATAAGAGCGTAGATGTATTTACACGCAAAGCAGTGAATTACAGTGTAAATACACTCATTGTTCTCTGTCTCAGTCAAAAATGCTGTTATAGAGACTAAGTTTAGCAGTTGCAAGTACTTACACGTTGTCATTCCAACTGTAACACAGTCGATGTTGCGGAGGCTAAAAGATTTTCTGTTCTGCATGCGGTTGTTAGTTCACTTTTAGATAAAACTGAACTGATGTAATTACAATTCTGCTGCATGCCAAAATCTTGCAACTATACTGTACTATTGCAGAACGCTTAAAAGGCTTTCCAAAAGAAGATTTAGATTTTGAGAAGCTATTAAGTACACACACACAGAGAGACACAAAAACACATATGGCTGTCACAGGCTGTGCTCAACAGTGTTTAAAATATACCTAAACTGCACTATTACATGAGAGATAACCTTTTTTTTCTGAGCTGTTCTCAAAACAAAATCAATTGTTTTCAAAAGAGACCACAAAAAGAAGCTCTTACCATCGTGCTGCTTCACTGTGTGTCTGTGACAGACTGTAGTGGTGCTTTCTTTTTATCAGATGGGTGGAGCTCTAAGAGTCATTTGATGCATGTGTGTGTTTGGGAGGGGGGGTGGTGGTTTCAGTTTGGGCCAACCTGTGCTTTCAACACAGTCTTTTAGTTTGACATGACTAGATGAGTTGTGAATACAACCTAACAGCAAAAAATGTAATACTTTTTTAATCTTTGTTTTGCTGTGATTTTAAACTGAATATGTAGCTTCGTCTTGAGCAACTTAAAACAAATGGCTTCCATTGAATCATTTTGTCATGTGATTTGTGTGTGCATGTGCGTGTGCATGTGTGTGTCCATGACATGGATGTGCACACTTCACTACTTTAAGGGTGAGATCACGGAAGATATCTGAGAGACTGATAACTTCCTTGTTGGCTGGCTTGCTGAGTTTGACTTGACATGTGACTGCTTGGAAGAGATCAAAGTTATTTACCATGACTGAAAAAACTGTATCTGTAATTTGTAATATCAGGTGCTTGTTATTTGGAATTATTTGTCACCACTGCCGGAGCTGCTTAATCCACAAAGAATGCTCTGTGAAAGGAAGTAGGAAACTAAAGATCAGAGTTTACTTAAGTTTAGTGAACTGATATGCCTTTACCACACAGGTTTATTTTGGATACATGTAGTAAACACTTCCTAAGTTACAAGTAAAACTGTTTTTGATTTCAGAAGGGAACATAAAATTTTACCTGTCCACCTGATATAAAGTATCAAAAAACTATGTTGAAGATTGTGTTTGCTCGTGTGAACAGAAACCTGTGATAAATTCACAACATCTAAAAGGATCAAGAACAAGAAGTGAAACCAATGAATTTCTTTCTTTCTTTTTTTAAAAGATGTAACCTAAAATAATACTCTATTATAAAAACAGAAAGTCCTTCATTAATAAACTGATATTAGGCAACCATTAATGCGAATAGCTATTACTATGCCTGTATCAATGGAATGTTTTGATAAACCTTGGACCCTCTGAATTTATTTCTTTAACAACATCTATACCTACTATTATGACAAAGGGTTACAGATCAGTAAACTGACCTATGGTCCATTATAAAGCAGTAAATAAAATATCATACCTACTTTTTTTGAGCTGTAAATTTAATCATGATTAGCATCTTTGATTTGATGTATTACAGCGGGAAGATGTGTTACCACATGTCATTGTCCTTTGTCACCATCAGCCCCGCACACATTACATAAGCCCCACACATTTTTCCCAAAATAGCTTTATCAGTGAGATACCGTGTGCTTACATTTTGTCCATATTTAACAAGCGTTACAGAGAGTACCTGAAAATGTGTTACAACGTTAGTTAAAAAGAATGTCTGTGTCAAAATCTTCCTTAAGACTAATATTCGAGCTAGGAAGGCAGCATATGTAGGGACTATTTTTCCACTTATAACAACTTTTGTCTCACGGCTCCAAGCTTCTCTCTCTCTCTCTCATACAGGGATTTTATTCCAAAAAAGATGCTGAGTTCTCTTTAGAAGGGTGAATTGCCTTCACCTAGCAACTTTTACGTTTCCCAAAGTGTTTCTATACCCTGTTTTAGCACAAATGGCTGTGAACAGGGTTTTAAAAATCATGTCTGAGATCTACTAAAGTATACACATGGCCAAGTTTTAACAACATTTGTAGATGATAGCAGTGATCTCTGCTAATGGTGAAAAATCAAAACTAGACTCCTTTAAGACTATAAAAAAATATTAGATTGCACAGTTTATTAGATTGTTCACAGCTTATAATACTAATCTGTCAGTTTCCAAGTAGTGATGATCACTTTGAGGGGAGTGTCCAGTCAGATTTTCACAGAACAACATTCCTCTATTCTGACTCCAAAGTGATCTACTGAAATTTTCCCTCTAACCATTATTTTAAAACTACAGGGAAATGTGTCTTCCAAATGATGATTTAGTTATAAAGACCAGAGCTTTGTGAGTTTATGTAAGTTTAAATGCACAATGGATCACAGTGAACTTTGGTTTGGGGTAAAACTGGCTCATATTTGTTGTTATTTTCAGACAGATGGTGTGCTGTTTTCTCACATTTCTACCAAATGCTCCCACAGGTGGTTGGCTTATAACACCTCTGCTCCGGTAACCACAGTGTTTCACATTCAGGTGGTTTTCTTTGTTCTTCTATTACGTTTGGTAAAACATCTTTTCACCTCTGTTTTTCAAACCATTTTTTATGTCTAATGATAAACACTACAGTTAATCTTGTAATCATCCATTCTCATTTCCCGCATAGTTCCCATTAATCACCAAGTGGCTCATAATGTGGAAGGTTCCCATGAAACTGAACTAACCTGTATGAAGGAACTGGAGAGAATCCAGTAATTACTTTGAAGAATTACTTTGATTTTAAACAAATGAAAGTATATGTATGTTATTGTCACCCAGTGTTGCCCAATGAGATTCTCTATGACCTCTGATCTTTTCATACTTCCTTCTAAGTTCTCCTTTACATCTATCATTGACCACATGACATTTTCCACTAAAGTGAATAAAAAGTGGTTAGAAAACGTATCTGTTTTGTCATCAAACAAGTGACACCAGTTGGGAAAGGCTGTATCCCAGCTGAGAGGAAAATGGGGGGATGCCCTGTATCCCAGCTGAGAGGAAAATGGGGGAATGCCCTGATGCATCGGCTCTGAAAGGGACAATCATTTGCTAACTAATGACCTATGATTAAGCTTATTTTGCACCTGTCCAAAACTGCAAAACATCAGCTAAAAACAACAGTATGATAAGGATAAGAAAAGCATAAATTGAACATTAGGCATAGCCTACTGCTTTTGGAGGTAGAGGACACTAATTACTGGAATACTGTGTCATTCCTGAAACTGGTCAAGATGAAATGGGGAAGACATAGCAAATAAGAAATTCCAGGGATTTTCCAATATCCTTGAAAAATTTAAGAAACCTATGCAGTTAGTAGAGCCTTCTCCATACTCACAATCATACTTGACTCATCCCTATTATTTCCACTTGGCTTGTCACAGCATTCACTGTATATCGATTGTCCTTTTAAATCATTAGATTGCAAAGGTTTTTAGTAAAGATATTCAGAATGACTGTGAGGCAGAATGTTTTCTGGTAAAGTAGAAGTTATCATCAAGTCATGTTATAGGGGGTAATCTCAGTTTAAAATGATACTGATATTGATCTGAACATGGTATAGAGTTGACATGATTTTGTGTGTGTGTGTGTGTGTGTGTGTGTGTGTGTGTGTGTGGGAGGTAATGGCTGTTTCTGGTAATATATGGTAACCATGTAACTATTGAAGCTTTAAGTGTTGAACAAGAGGGTATAAATAATTGACCAGGAGTTTTTTTTACACAAAAAATGAAATGTAAACCAACAGCATGAGTATTTATTGCAAAACAGATGAAAGGGAAATTATTGAAGATCTAAAAACCAAGACTTGTGAAAGTTTGCTTACATCCTTGCTTAGTGAACTAAAAGCTGGCTAGTGGGCAGTATGTGGGAGGAAAGGCTCAAAGATCACAACCACAGCCCCAGAGGAATCAATAAGCAAATCAGTTCTCATCCTTCAGGGGACTTTTTTAAACCAAGTCAATTAAAATTTTAATTACTGCCAGATTTCTGAAGTATCTTCCAATCAGAAAAGAAATGCTCCATTCGGCTGAAGCACGTGCACAATATCTCTTTTAAAAAAGGTTTGACAAGAGAATCTGGAGCACTGCTTGACTCTCAAAAACTCTGAATTTGTTTGTGTCCCAGAGACATTCAATTTCATTAGGATTTAGATCGGTTTACCAAAGACACTATCAGTCTGGGACAGTGATTTACACTCAAACGCCAACAACAAGCCAACAGTTTAAGTGGTGAGGCATGGAGTGTTTTTTGAGACAGGTGTTAGAGAAAGATTTAGTTATCTGTGTTATTATTAATCCTACAAGTTAACAATAAGGGTCATACTTCAGTTCCACTTAATCTGTTAATGTGCAGTTTGATGTGAGGACACTGTGCGACAACAGTGTGCCCATATAAGGTCAATGACAGAAATGAAACTATAGTTGCATTTGAAGGGAATCTCTGTGTTTTTTTTTATGTGTGACTGTGTGGGTGTTTGGCCTTTTTTTCCGATTCATAATGAACACTGTGCATACTTATGGTCATGGACTTGTTTCAGGACTATGCATTTCTTAACTGAATGTTTTTTTTTGTTGTTGTTTTTTTTTTAAAAACTGCCTTGCAACAAAATGCTGTATGCTATTAGCCACCTGTGAGATCACATACTTAATCTCTGACCCTTAGTGGCCTCAAAAGCCCCTATGTGGCAGCTGGTTTTTGGTGATTTTATCAATTTCAACTTTGCTGCGATATAGGAAAATTTATTTTCAAAGCAAAATAAGATGACAAGGGCCTTTGAGTTCGTTCTTATTCAGGCTATTATCTGTTAACACTCCGTCTCGGGGCTCATGGTCAAAATCTCATTTCAGTTCAATAGAGTAAATGCACACCAGGACTTGTGATGAGGTGGTGATCACTGGGAGCAGACAACCGTAAAACAGAAGTGGCTCCATATGTAATTCTTTTATTGTAAAAGAACTGCATGTAGAGCCAGAGTGTGCGACACTTCTATTTTATGGCAAAATCTAGTTTCAGACCATTATTTTTTTAAAATCCAAAATAAAGCATATGTCAAAAAAATAGCCAAACCAAATTTCTCAAATATATTGCTTTCAAATAAAATATTTCACAACAAACCTGCAGCCAGAGAAATACTATAGGCTACTGTATACAATGCACAGCAGAAGAAGGGGGACTGAGGCTTAATGCATTTTATGTTTATATTCAAAAATCTAATTTATGAAAAGGGTCTATGGAACCCTATTTGTCAAAATTAATCAAAAATCTGTGATCTGCCGCCATATTTTTAGAAGCCAGAAGACTTCAAAAAAGGTAACAGCAGGCCACTAACTCTTTCGTCAGGGAAATTTTCTCTGTTGAACTCACAAGTTAAGTTTACAAGATCTACAAATCACAGTGTGATGAATCAGAGCCTTTAATAATTCAACATGGAGAGAAGACCTTTGTAAAGTGTTCTCTGTAGACATTGAGGTTGTCTTGACTTAAATACTGTCAGAGTTAGGGAAATAAAAATGCCAAAGAACACCCCCCTGCAACTTATACAACAGGATCAATGAGTGTCAGCTGTCTAAACTTACCTTATCTAAATTGGCTTCCTAATGTCTAATTTGCCCCCCAAATGTCTAATTGGCCCTGCTATAGAACTTCCCCTCATCTATGTTTTAGGGTAATAAAGTAGTGAGGTCAGACTCCAAAGCTGTTCAGACACCACACTTTAAGAGCATCCAAAAGTGACTACAGTTGTGTTACTTACATTTGTAACACGGAATCAGTTGCCTAATTGGATCCGCAACGTTAGTGGTTGAATGCTCATTATTTAACTGTTAGCCTAGCTATTTTATTTGTGTTTAAAATGAAAAATGACATGCATGGTCAAATTTTACCACCCAAGAAGGCACTTAACAATTACGTTATTGTTAAGCTTCTCAGAAAGATCTATGTAACATACGCTGGTTAGTTTAAACATACGAAAAAGCTAACAAGCCATATCTGCATATCGTCAAAAGTACTGTAATAACATTTCCTCTGATATAGTCTAAGTAAATAGCGTAAGTAATTTGCGTAGAGGTATACATAGTTACGGGATCGTAGTTGCTACCTGGTAACCACGCAAGCATAATCCTGGAGAACACAGACACAAGCAACAGATTGCATTAGCGTCAATCCATGATTGAAGTTACAAAATGTTCTGAAAGTAGAACGTTTTGTCGCCAGACGGTATGAAATAAAAGTTTCCGTGAGCTTGCTCGCTTAAGTCCAGCCCGCTAACGTGAGCGTAAATGCTTTATTTACAGGGACTGCGAGCTAATGTTAGCTAGGTAGCCTAGCTAGCGTTGATCACATTAGCGTTAACTCTCCTGTGTTAAAGCCATTGCTTGGCTGTTATGTTGCATCATAACTCTGCGAACATTATTTAACGGTAAGTCTACACCATGCAGACACAAGAAGTTTTTTAAACAAAAAGGACTGGTATAACGCATGCTGGTTTCCAACGTTTTAGCGCTAGCACCGTTAAAACATAGAGACGTCAACGTTACATTAGCTAAACTTAACCGTTTTGTAACGCTGTCAACACTAATGCCACTGGACAAACTCATCACTTGACTAAATAGTAAGGTTATAGTAGTGTTTAGGACAAAGACCATGCAAATTTGATATAAAAACTTTATCGGTCATGTGGTTTGATGTCACGTCTAAAAGTTGATATTTTTGTCCTTTGTTCCTTTTCTTTTGTCAGAGGAAGTTAGCTACATACGAAGTAAAGCGTAACCAACGCCCGGTTCAACGGAAGTTTGACATATGGCCCTATTTTATGCCTGTTATGGGTTATTAGTTATAAAGTGGGACTGGCTGTGATGCAACAGCACATTTTCAGCCTGGTTCTGAAATGCTAACACTCATAATAAATGAGGTACTTAAAAAAAACTCGAAGGTTAAAAAAGTATAATGAACCTGTAGAGATTACCCTAAGACTTGAAAGTAGATTTCCAGAAATGACGTGGTAACATATCTGATGTACACAATAGTTACCATTAAGACATGTCCCAATCATAGGTTTGTCCTTTTAAGTGTTATTTTTTGTACACTACAGATTTCAAAGCATCAGTACATTATTGGAGCTGAAAGATGCCACATGCTTCAGATGATGCTCGCAAAAAGTTTATCCTGACCACAACCGGAAACTTCTATGGGATAAAGCCTTCACCGTCCCTGGCTGACAGCCAAGAGCTCAATAACTTCTTGGATGATGGAAATGAATTTGTTCTGTCTGTTAGCAGACATGAGAATGACCTTCACTTTTCAAATAAGGTAAAACAAATGTTAAATGCATTATTATTATGTTGAGGAACAAAATCCTAATCATAAATTAATTTTTGCTAACTGGTTAAATCGACTAAATACACCCTATCTTTCAATGAATGAGCCATTTAATCAAACTTTGGATAAAGTAGATATATTGCCCCAGAAAATGCTTCTTAATAAAGATATTGAGTGATATTGTAACACTATATTCAAGAAAATAAAACCCCTCTTTTGTTTTTTGTTTTTGTCAGATT